>JZSA01002695.1:0-10414 GCA_000956155.1 Cotesia vestalis | reverse complement strand
CCTACGAAGACGTGAAAAATCAATAGCTTACGAGAGGGTGGTAGTTGATAAAACGGATGCTAGTTTTGGCTTGTGTGGGTGCCATAAATTGTAAGTGTACTTGTGAGATTATGTATATATGATATATCTATCTATACTTGTAATCATATTTTATGTATATATGTAGAAGCTTATCAACATTGACTTAAAAGCGTAACTTGTAATTTATAATAATTAATTATGCACCAAATTAATTAATAAATCCCTTCAGTTTTTTTTTTTTTTTTAATTTAATTACTAAAAATTAAAAACTTAAAACTATTTTTATCTAGAGTTTAAATTAAATTTCATTTACCTTGAACTAATTAAAAATTCAAATACTTTTTGAATTGTATAAAATCGATCTATTTTCAATCAAGTTAATTAATAAATAGTTAAAAAACAATTAACATTATTTATGAAAAAGTTTAAAATAAAAAATCCACTGAATATTAAGAGTCTTTTGCAACTGGATTTTTTAAAATAATATCACTTCCTTCATTTTCAATTGAATCGTAAGTCCATCGGCGATGAGCCCTGAGTAAAAATAAATTATATTAATATTTTGACATAATTTTTCATTTAAAAAAAATTTAATAGAATAATAAATTACCTGCACTCGTGAGCACACTTGTTCGAGCCGCATTTCGGGCATGGAAAATGACAACCGGAGCAATCTGGCTGCAAGCAATCACATATATTTGTCCCAGTTTGTATAAAAACGCCGCTTTCGTCGTACAAAATATGTTTTTTGCTTCCTGGATAAAGACGGCGATGGAGTTTACGTTTTTCTCTCTCGCTACTCTGGGGATCGAAGTTTTGGAGGAATTTTTTGGTTACCGTGTCAGTGCCGATAGTTTGCTTACTTGCGTAACGTGTGTTGCGCTTCTAGAGAAAAAAAGTCATGTAATTAATAGATTGAAAAGTCGCATGACTAAAGTGATTAAGTCATGGCTGCGAGTTAAAAGTAAATAAAATATATAGACAAATGTAATAATAATAATAAACTTACTTTAGAATTATTTGTATCATCGGAGTCCATAATTGCAGTTTAGCGTTTTATTAATATCATCCCTTATTGTAAAATCAATAAATAAATGACGTGTTATCAGGATATATTTGCTTGGATTACAACCTTATCCTCGATTTATTTATTGTTAGAAAAAATAACTTCAAGGTTAGAGTTTACAATATAACAATTAATTTACGTACCAGCTATATCTTTTCTATGAATTTATAGCTTGAAACAAATCAAACGTCCTTCTGATTAATTAATTATTATTAATTCGTTTACTTGTTGAAATACTCGTTTATTATGTATAAAAAATTGTTTTCCTTTCACTGCAATTCGTTGGGTAAACATTCCAGAACATATTTTTGAATAGTTACTGCCCTCTGTAGTTAAAAAAAAAAATAAAATAGTCGAGTTATCATTTGTTGGTAATAAATTTCTTCTTTCACGATTGACAGTTTCATTACAAGTTACATAACCTACAAGTGTCAAAATTAAAAAGAAATCATGCAAGAATAATTATGTTTTTAATTGCATAAAATTTTTACTTCATAATCATTTGAATTGTCAATCTTAATTATCGGGAGTAAACAAAAATTTATAAATAAATTAATCGGGCCAAAAATAAAATGTTAATCATTAAAAGTAAATACACGTGCGAGTAAACGCGAGCGGGTTTCATTCATAAAAAATACTTTTCAGTACCCAAGGTCGTTGAAATAATCATTGATGCGATGTGAGTAGACTATAATAATAATAAGTTATGATTATGATAATGATAACGCGATGTTAATCAATAAACTCAATGATTTTATCACTATTCATAATTTTTTATCTAGGGTAAACATTGATAAATTTTCCTGTTATTGTCTGACTGGAGCACTCATTCATTACATTAATATTTATCTTATGCTGAACATTTAAACAAAAGGAATAAAATATAAAAATAAATAACTAAATATTGAGTATTTTTATCTTCTTAGAGGCTATACGTAACCCCACTATAAAAGATAAAAATATATATACATAATAATCGCATATAAAAATATTTTATCCATATAAAATACGTTAATTTAAGACAGTAATTCACGTTGTAGTATTAAACGATCGCCTACACACGAAAAATAAATTCTGAGGGAGTCAGAATGGATGTAAAAATAAAGAAGAAATAATTAAAAAAAAAAAAAAAAAAAGATAAGTTGTACACTGAAGAGAGTAGTAAAAAGAAAAGAAAAAAAAAAAAAATAGAAAAAAAAGTATGTAGGATAGGAGTAAAAGCTGTCGGGACGAGGTTTCGTGCGTAGTATCAGCGTGGGTGCTGCCGCGCAGAATTTTTCACCCCCTCATATCACTCTCTAGCTCTTAGTAATCTCATTGATTACTTTGGTCACATTCTACTCCCTTGCCCACGACCTAAATGCCGCCTACACCATACACTATTTGAATAATATCTTCTCTCTCTTTGGCGTTCTACCATCTGAGCTTATTCAACGACTCGGAATAACGTATAAAGTGCCTACTCAATTGTACATATATATTGTAAATATTATATAAGGGGGATACAACATTCCCGCGCATCTCGCTTTTCTATTTTACATTTTATGTAATATAATTCATCCTTCACAGATACTCGCGTGAAAAAATTTTAAATCTCAGGCTTAAACGACTTGATACTGTACATACTGAGTACTGAGCAATTCAATACACGTGCGTTTGAATTATCATCTTACTTTTAAACTCTTTCTCTCTTTGGTCATAACTTCAACTCTGTATTGTATGCCTAGTAAATTAAAAAGATAATATATATTAAGAGTAAATCAAAGATTTTTATAATAAAATAAATCTGACTCCGTTTTTTTTTTTATTTACGGTTGGCTAATTTACAAATGTATATAGTTACAATAACTAAATAAAACTTGGAGCTGAGAATGTGGGCGCACAACTTTTGAGAGAGTTTTACTCATTCAGTAAACCGGACGCCCATATTCAGATTCCCGTACCTCTCATCCTCCTGTTTCTCCGGTACATTTTTTTTCTTTTCTCTTCTCCAATACTCTGGTGCTGCTGCTGTTGCTGCTGCTGATGGCATGTATGGATCTCCTCTGCTCACCGCTTCTCTCCATTCCCCTTTAACGTACATTTCTACCCACGCCGTTTTCGCACACAGGTACACATTGCACACCATGCAAAGTTATAATATATAATGTGTAAGTGTATACCTATTTAGTCTGGAAGTATCTACTGAACATCCAATATTAAATCGAGCTTTAACGTACTCCATAATCCACAATCTTGCAAACATTCTACGGGTATAATTAATCCTTTAAAATCAGGGAAGAAAATGATTAAAAAAACTTACAACCCGAGTATTATTAACTTCAAAGAGTTCCGCTATGTTATCTTTCATGTTCTTGGATGCAAAAAATAATTGTTTATGAATTATACGTTTTACTAATTTTAGATAAAAATAAAATTGATATTTTTTTTTTTTTCAAAGATAGGATCTGCTTCAATATTTTTTTTAAGCATAAAATCTATTCGTCCTTTGAAAATTTTAGAATAACAATTCTGAAAATGTTATACCTCCAGCAGCGTTATTTCCGGGTATACTTTTACCTAAAATAAATATCATGAACCTTCGGAAAATGGCAAGTAATCGATTCGTCCAGGTAAACCGATTGGCTGTCACGGGCTTTTCTCGAAAAGCAATCCTTCAAAATACTTGATCAGTATTCAAAAACTGATACTTAAACATCATACACCCTTTTTTTTTCTTTTTCTATTTTTGCATATCCATATTGTAAAACAAACTCGCAACCTGAAACCTGAAAATAGAAAATTCAAATGATATTATTTCCATGAAAAGATATTTTAGTATTTAATAAATTTTCTATTTTTATTTTATACCTTATTTAAATTCATAGCTTCTGATGATATATCTCGACGTTTTAATACGTATGAATATATATATAGCTATTAATAAATATAAAATAATTGGTTCTATTGCAGGTGTACCAGTCAGTAGTGAAGAGCTTTATGCATATTGTTATAGAATTCTAATTTTAGGATATAAAATAATCAATTATTACGAACGGAGGGTAGAGAGAATTAATCCTATGTTGGTTGGTTGATTAGTTAGACGGTCTGCTACCGTCCGGATAAGTTTATTATTGCCCAATAGAATTCACATGTCATGTCTCAAAATGAGACATTGCATGTTTTAAACGTGAAAGCTGTTACTCTGATATTCTGGGATACTTTCTACGGAAAAGTCGTTCCGGGTAATGCTGCTGCAAGCCAGTTTTCCATCATCCTCATTATTATCGTCATTGTCATATTCTTCCTTATAAAAAAATAACACTTTCATTATTATAATGTATCAAATCTTCTTAACTTTATCCTGCACGCCTGTCTGAAAAATTTTTTTAATTGAACAAATTAATAATATACCAACAGTAAAACAATGACATCTGCATCCTTTATTTTTTTATCAGCTGCTGGCAAATAAACCACTTAGTTAATTAAATAATTAATTTCAATCTAGTCTTTATAAATATTATTATGGTCATGGAAAAGAAAAAAATAATAATGAATTACTTTATTTGTACACAAACCGTAATATACTCCTACAAGACAAGACAGCAATTGTTCTTGTAATGTAATTTTTAAGAATAATAATAATAATAATAATAATGAAGAAACAATTGCAAATTTAGAGCGGATGTACGCGTGGTAAAAGCCTCTCTCAATATAGATGCATATCAAAGGAAGTAAAGCTCTGCATCATTTTTATATATCCTTTTCTTTTCTATACATAAGTAGTTATGTTAAATACATTTATGTATAGATTGTTTTTTTAACATGTATATACCTGTTTAAGTGGAATATAAAGAAGGCTCTATAAAAGTCAAACTAAACGGCATATCGCGGCGTAGTATAGTGGCAAAGAAAGCTACAACTCCGGATGCAGGAGAGGCGAGGGACGTCATTATCTTATCTCGAACCATTTCCTGTCAACCTGGGGCCTCCTTTCGTGGTAATCACATGGACTTTACACACTCTCTTACACTCATCCGCAGCTCTACAGTCATCACACTTGAGTATCCACACATACATACCAATAAAATGTAAACTGTAAATACTGAGTAAAGACGTATGGTACTAGTACATCGACAAACATCCTACAGGCAACAAGCTACATACCAAGAACCACATAAACATGAATACATGATGAGTTCTCTACTCATGATGACTTAGCTATGCTCGTAGGCATTGGCTTCCGGTATGCATAGGAGCGGGCATCAAGACAACATCTGGACGAAACTTCACCAACGATAATCGGTTTCCTCTTTATATATACTCTCATAGATGGGTGTGAGTTCAGTCTCTCTGCTCTAATATATATATGCACATAAATACCATGAATATGATGTGTACTACACACTTATCTGTTTCTGCTTTAAATATCAAGACTGGAGGATCTTTTATTTTGTTTATGCTTGAAAGAATCGGTCACACTTATGTGATGTATTATATTATATTATATACCCAGTCATCAACAACTTGAATATTAATATAATACCATATAATATAATACAAGCAAAAAGGAATTTGTGTTTTAATATCACACAAAGTGTCATATCGCATCGTATCGTATCACCAAAAGTGTCTTCATTGCTTTTATTTATGTTAGCAGTAATATAATTATGAGAAAATATTTATCTATAAGATCATCTATCACATCCTGAAAAATACAGTGACAATGAAATAGTATTTGGCATTAATTAATTAACGTTAAATTAATCTGAGATTTTATTAATTGATTACTTAATTTTACAGAGCATGTATATATTACCGTGGGTGGAATTTCCGGTTCATCTGGAAATTAACTGGAAACTCCGTGGGCTGATCGATCACACACAGCAGTCAAACGCCCACATTGGCTGACCACTATGTCCTAGCGCTATTTTATATTTCATAACAACATTAAGTGTTATATTTTTTATTTCCATATAGAGTCTATCTGATGTATTAAACACCAGTATTCAGGAAATATATGAATGATGAATTATAATAATAACAGCGACAGTAGCTTCAGCAGAAGTAGTTTCAGCTGTATAATGTGTCATAAAAAACATCTGGTGACTGGTAGTTGAATAAAAATAAAAATAAAATTACGTAATTCAAGTGCGTGCTCTGGGTACTTGATATAACGTGCATGACCTACCTGATATTCTTAAGCTCAATTCATAAAATGTTGGACAGTTTAAAAATAAAGTAATATAAGGAACAAGACAAGTTAAGTCCTTGAAGGTGGCTATTATGTTTCCTGTCTACTAGTAGAGTAACTGTTTAGTTGTATGGATTAGTATTAGGATTAGTTTATTACATTTTTGTTGACGGCTGATGGTTGATGCCCAGACTCAGATAACCAATAGCTCAATAGACTTTTATTTTATCACCATGAGCATGACCTAAGCACTTAAGAAGTGAAGAAAATAGGATTAATGAGTTAGACAGCTTACAATACAATGCAGCTGAATTCTTTAAAGCACAAGTTAATGTCTATGTACTTACCTATAATTGTGTATTTATTCGTATACATAGACTCTAGGTATATTAACACAAGTATCCAAGTCCAAGAATGAATGAAAAGACGATACGAAGGCGAAGGCGAAGGCGAAGGCGAATGGAGTTGAGTGGAAGTTGAGTTACTGAGAAATAAAATTATCTTGTATTCTATTTCACTGGTATCCCCTTAAGGCGAATAAATGGTATACGTTTACTTGCTGAAAGTGATGTTGTGTAGGTGAAAAGAAAAGTGTGAGTTTTAGGGTAGCGTGAGAGAGTTTCACGAGTAGAGTGAAAGGGGCGACTTAACTGCTGCTGCTGCTGCTGCTGCTAAGCTGAGAAGATACAGGTAGAGAGTATTATATAGACTGAGTAGTATGGTATGGTATGGTATGCTCCAACAAAACTTGTGATAAATAAAGAAAGAAGATGTCGAGTAGGTATAGGAGTAGAGACCCGGGATTGAGTATGAGCGGGTAGGGACCAGAGAGGAGAGAACAGGATTCCATACACGCGAGTTCACGTGCCAGGGTTCCACTTTGTAGAAGGTCGAGTGTATATAGTTAGTCAGTCTCAAACTATCACTGTGTCTTTGTTCTTCCTGGGAGCTGGCCCATCCTGTCTCTTCTCCTCCGTTTCGAGGACACTCAGGGTAAAGAGTAGGAACAGTGTGGGGGAGTAAGCGACGATCGAATGTTCAACACGAGAATCTTCCTATTCTATTCTATTCTATTCTATCTGCTCTACCGACACCACCGCACCATCACCCAGCACCCTACTATACAGTAATATACCAGACCAGGTCACCAAATGAATGGAATGCTGGCATGGCCCACGTTTGTATTCGTGACGAGTGGGAGGATTCGCCCATGCCAGTTTGAAGGCCTTTCGTGTAGTACGACCGTGTGATAGTTCTTTACTCCATCCATCTCATTATTATTTTTTGTTTTTGTTATTATCTATTATACATATCTGATTATTTTTAAGCTTTTGATAACATATTCTTCTATATTTTTCTTTTTCTAATATTTAAATAAAACAAACTGGAGAGTATTTGTTTTATGTATAAATCCATCTACAAATATAAATAAAAATATTAAACAAATATTTAATTAATATTAAAATATGTATACTGACTGATTTCTTGTTATTTTTTTTATCAACTAAATGTATGATCGGTAAATCCGCGTTTAGTTTTTTTGATGCAGGTGGACGGAATTCTTTGTGCGCATCATCATACTTACACACATCTACATTACATTACTTTTAAATACAACCGTTTACTAATATGTATAGAACCTGGGACGTTTACCCACGCAATGAGTGAAAGAGATAAACAAAAGAGCAGAGTGAACGATAAAGTGAAGAAACAATAGAACAGTCGCCCCTCTCCGGTGAGTCGACCGCAACACACACACACACACACACACACACATAGAAAAACTAAACACAAACTGCCAGAGATCCTAGAATACGATTTCCCCGCAGCCGCTTGCGCGAACAACCTACGCCTCGTTAATGAAAACATCTTTTGTCAATGAACTGACGTCAGTGTGTGCAGCGATTGGTTCTCCGGATAGTACCTCGTGACTTTAAACCAATGGAGGTTCGTCTCTGGTTCCCCCTGCGCTCGTCGGTGCCGCCATTTGCCCATTCTCGACGGAAGGACGCTTGTGGTAAGGTGTGGCTGGCAGTGCCACCAGCAAGCAGCAAGCAGCGAGCAGCGAGGAGTGAGGCTCTCGGCATCACGGGCACCACGGGGTTAAGAGTGCTCGGCGGGTTACCGGACGAGGAAGAACGATATAACTAGTAAAGCTGACAAGCTAAGCCCTGTGTATGTGTAAGTGTCATATATGTTCTTGTGTTTAGTTATTCTCTATACGCATGTATGTGTATGTGTATATGTATCAGTATGTTGCTGATCTGTTCTGTTGTAATATGTATATATAACAACAAAAGATACACTGTGTTGTTCTCGTCAACACATTATCAAACATGATCATTGTCGTAGTATCGGTTGTGTTCGTTGGTTTGTTGGTTTGTTGGTTAGTTAGTTAGTTTGTTGGTTGATCTCCACTGTACTCTACTCTGTTGATCACTGCATACTTGGTTTAGTTTGCTTTAGTTACTCATGTTCATCAGACAAAATACACATGCACATACATGTATTATAAGTTTTTTTTTTTTTTTTTTTTATTGTTTTGTAATGAAAATAATAATAATAAATAAAAATAATAACGTTGCGGTAGACAGTGAGGTATTATTGACGACATTTATTATATCAAGTGTAATTTTGATTACATTTTTATAATTAAATTATTTTATTACTTATTTATATAGTTTATTGCTATAAAAATTATAAATAGATAATAAAAGTGTTAATATTTTTACAGAGATTAAAATATATTGGAGAATTGACAGAAGAACAAAGTGACAGGAAGTTGAAAAGGTGAGGGAGAGAGAGAGAGAGAGAAAAAAAAAAGAGAAAGAGAAAGAGTAAGAAGATTAAAACAAGATTTTGAGAAAATAGAGGGAGTAAGAGGCAGTGATTCCGGCGTACGCGCAGCATCCCTCCGTGAAGGATCGCCGTGAGAGCTGAGAAGACGAGATAGGCAGAGAATAGGAGGTACAAGGTATAAGGTATTGAGTGTGTATACCCGAGGAAAAAGGGCTCTATAAATCTAGGGATGAGGGACAGCGTGGTTGGACATGGTTCGCCGGATGCACAAAAGATAAAACTGCTCTTCACGGTTTAAAGTGACGTGGGGATGACTTGGTATACGAAAGAGACCGGTTGATGTTAATGTATACGTGAGTAGTTATATGTTTATATATTGTGGTACTGATGATTTATGTCAAGTGGTGTCATCAGACATGTGTGTATATGTGTGGGTAGAAATAAAAGTAAACAACATTCCAGTGGGGAGCTTAAATGAATGCTGATCAGTGTTGCTGTCTCAATTAACGGTGGGATCGATAATCGTGAGGTGACAAGTATCTAAAGACTGCACAAGTAAGGCTGTTGTTTTACTGCCTGGTTTTAAATTAGCACACAACGTTGCTGGTTTATGTAAGAATATAACATTTACGCTGGGTCAAGAGATCAAATGGATGTAACGACGTTTGCTCTCGTGATTTTTATGTCCAAGTGCCATTGAGACTGTGACTTTATTATCATCATCATCATCATCATCATCATCGTTATTATTATTATTGTAGTTTGTTTTTTCTTTTTTTATTATTCACAACTACTGTCTGCTACAGATCTAGTGCCATATATTAATATTGGTCGTCGGTTATTGGTGCTGTTGGTGGTAAAGATAAAATAATAATTTTAAAAATCTTAATTGAAGAATTGAAGATGCCGGGTGAAGGAATGGTTGAAGAGGAGGGATACGTGGGGCATGAGTGGTTCTTCAGAGAACTCAGGTCACAAGGTGGACCTGACAGGCTTCTTATTTTGGACTGCCGTGCACACTCAGACTTCTTGGAAGCGCACATCAGGAACTCAGTACCACTGGCCATACCCAGCATCATGCTGAGAAGGTTAGCTGCGGGTAAAGTTGATCTACTGGCTACCATTAGGTGTCTCGAGCTGAGGAATCGAGTCGAGGTTTTTTTGTACGGTGACGACGACAGGAGAGGTACATTTGTACTGATTGGCGATTCGACAGACCCAGCTGGACACCAAGGAGAGACAATACAAGTCTTGAGCCGTAGACTTAAAAGCTCTGGAGGCTATGTTGTTACGCTCATTGGTAAGAATGACTTTTTTATTTTTTTTTTCTTCTTCTTCTTCTTCTTCTTCTTCTT
>JZSA01002694.1:0-17364 GCA_000956155.1 Cotesia vestalis | reverse complement strand
ATAAAATAAAAAAAAAAAAAAAAAAGTAACATTCCAATTACAAAAATTATAACAGGCTGAAAATTGTAACGAGCTCAGTGTATATATTATTTAAAAAAAAAAAAATGTAATAACCCTTCACCAATCATAACATTAATGATTAATATAAATGTCTAATAACGTAAATATTATTTTTCATGCAACTATCCGCGAATTAAAGCTAACCCAGCCTTGTAATTGCAAATTAAAAATAAATACTGGATATTATATGTGAGAAATAAAGTAAAAAAAAAATTATTATAAATAAATACAATTTAAAAATATATATGTATATATATATATTCGACGTTAACATGTAATAACAATATTCTACTACTACACTGTTGTCTGTTGTACGTTTTGTGGACGTAATTGTCCGATGATGAAATTAACCAGATATTATATATATACATAAAAGTATATGTTATTAAATATACATATATAAATAAATAAATATGAAAAAAATTATATATATATATATATACATATAAGTATAAATTATTATTTTATATTCATCGTTGTAAATACTTGAAACTGACTTGAATTAGCAATACAAATAATGTATCTTACCTGACTTGCACGTTGTTGTTATAATTATTATTACATATTAATTAATTAATTATAACTTATGACTAAATTAATAAAGTAATAATTTCTAATTAAAATATTATTCATGTATGTATTTGGTTCTTGACAAAAGACTGTAAAAAAATTACAGACTAATACAAAATTTGTGTTTCACACATCTGAGTTTAATAATTTTTAATTTGTTTATAAACTGCAAAAACCTATTTAAATGTTTTTATTTAATAATAATAATATGAAAAGCAACATTAAATGTTAATAATGATAAATTGAAAAAATATGTTTTTTTTTTTAAATATATTAAACTTACTAATGTTAGACAATCAAATCCAATATTTGTTTAGAACACTTGGATACTTTGCCATGAGCATCAAGCATTGATTTACTTATAGAAGATGATTTTAATAGAGCAATTGTACTGTCTGATTGCTTCAATAATTGGACTAATGTATTTTTATGATCGGGATAAAAATTTGAAAAAATTTTTCAATGGTTGTGTTTCGGCACTTTTTCTTCAAATAATTTTTAAGCCGTAAAAGATAGCTTAAATCTATAAAATTTTTGTTACAATTCACATAATTATTTTCAATTTGAGTTATTTTTCGTCGCTTTTTTTTAATTTATTTTGTAGTTGGAAAAATTAAAATTCATCCAAGAAATCTACCTATCTATATCGGGTGTAGCCGAATGGCGTTTTTTTATAATCAAATTAATTTTTTTGTTAATCCCTCTGTTCTTCTATTAACTTAACGCATATTATTGGAGGAATTATATTCTTTGTCGTTTTAGTTATAAAAAATTATTTTCTTTTTGTTTAAAATTATCAATTCAATTTACTATAAAGATTTTTTTGTTCCAGCAGTTGTTCGAGCGCAGTTACATATAGAGATTATGGAGCAGCAACAAAGAATCGTCAAATTTCTAAACTGCTCTGATCTCAGTCAAAAGGAAATTTCACTAAGTGACACTATATATGTAGATGTAGAAAGTCCTTGTAATTTAAAAGCGCCCGTAGTGTCATTAATGAACAATGTATTTCTGGGTTCCCAACATGTTTTTAACATAAATGGCACAGAAGTAATACTGACTGGGAACAAATTCTTCGGAACTGAACAGGAATACTACATACGCGGAATGAACGTATTTTCATATAAAAATTTATATGAAGGGCAACTTCAAGCGCATCAAGTACTGGGAATTCGTATCCAAATGTTTGAGGATGTCTATGATGGTAATCATCAAATCCATGAAATATTAGGATTAGAAATAAAACTGATAAGCAACGAATTTCGTGGAATACACTATGCATTTTTGGAACAGAAGCTTCCGGTCGATAATTTTCTATCTGATTCTAGAATAGATGATGAGTTAAAGAATGAAGTTTCATCTTATAAACTTAAAGATTATATAGGTCTAAGTATCAATAACAAGTGGGGATTGCCTCATACAAATAACCTCTCAAATGGAAATTATGAGAGATTTATACAAAACGTTATGCCTAGATTATCATTAGATCCTAGTTATCGGCTGCAATAGGTTACTCTGCTGATGGAACAACTAGATATAAGTGATAGATTGATTGTTTAAAATCTTGTAAAAAAGTAACTTCTTCAATAGTTAATATTAAGAAGAGTGCGTCAATCTACAACAAATGTAAATGTGAGTAGACATAACAGCTCAATAGCAAAATAAAATTTATTATATTATATTATATTTTATAATATTTTATTACTCAGGTTATTTCTTCTTTTTTCTTCAGATCTCAGGCTCAAGTGTTGCAGCGCCAGGAATGGGGGAAAAAATTCCAGGCATGTGTTGTCGATATGTCAAGTGAGAAAGTGCAAGTGCATGTACTCCCATCAGCATCAGCCAGTGCCACCCATTCGCTAACATCCCCGTTTTTTATTTTTTAGCTTAATTTAGTGGACATTTAATGTATATATAAATGATGATCGAGGCGTATACGTGCGCACACACTCAATCAGGATTTGACTCTCTTGCGTGGTTCAGATGAGACCAAGATGAGATGAGAGCAACGACCTCATACTCTGCTAACAGCTACTACTGCTACTAGTGATGATGATGATGATGATGATGATGACGGTGATGCTTCTTCTGGTGCTTCTGATGTTACTCTAATACAACAACTGCAGCCGGCTTGTCAACTCTAAGTCCTAAGTCTTGTGTCTTAAAACCGGCACTCAGATCTGACGACATTTCGTCTCGGTTCTCCGTTTAAATCTCATTTTTATCCACAAAACACGTTACACATATTAACTACACACACTTTATTTATCTTTTTTAGTTCAATAATGTTTTATTACCGCATACACATGTTTATGTCATTTATACATCCATGTTTTCAATATTAACTCGAAGTTTATCCCAAACTCAACAAGTCTGCCAACAATGTTTTGTCTCAATCCGATTACCGGGAATTCCGTTTATAAGATTCTAAAAAAATTTACGAAAAATTTTATACTTTGTAAGTGTGTCATGTATAAATAATGATGATTATCATTGTTGTATTTTTTGCTAAAACGAGGTTGAATTTTTTGCATAATGTCACTTTAATCGCTTATGCTCCAAAGGCATAATTGATCCATCAGATTTTTTGCAATTCGTTTTTTTTAGATTGAATATTAGTTAAATTTAATATTCTAATGCTTCTAATTTAATTTTTAAGATTATTGTGACGCTTGGGCCATCTCTGCAACTTCCCGCCTTTGTACTTTTGACGTTTTTGAGCTCTTCAACCTCAAAAATACAATTTTTGTTTATTTTGAGCTTTCCGAGCTCAGAAAAAATAGCTTCTGTTTGCTTTTGAGCTCTTAGAGCTTAAAAGTCTAATAGAAGTTTTCAAAAACACTTTCAATTTTTCAAATCGCAATAACTTTTGAATAAATCAACCGATTTTTACGCGGGTGGCGGTAATCGACGCAGTTTTTGAAGCCTCATAAGCAAACTTTTATTTTTAAACGAAAAAAAATTTTTTTTAACATTTACAAGAAGTACATTAATATATTTTCTGCTTTAATTTGAAATTTTTATTTTTTATTTTATTTATGATTCAAATTATGAACAAATATTTACAATAGTACTAAAATTGTCCGTCGTTTTTAATTTTTTGATTTTTTTTTCATTAATTAAATTATAACAAAAAAATATTTCTTAAAAATTACACTTACAATTTTTCAAGTTTTTTACAAATCAATTTTTTTTTACTTTTTTGGAAAAATTATTTCAATAAAAAAATGAGAAAAAAGAGAAAAAAACATGACGCTGAAATTAGCAGACATTTTAGAATTCTTGAAATTTTTATAACCATTCAATTATAATAAAAAAAAATTTGTTTTTAATTCGCACTTGTAATTATTTAAAATTTCTACATGTGGGATTTTTGCTAAAATTTTTTCATCATAATTATTATAAAATTCTAAAAAATTGTTATGAAAATTAAGTTAGCCAACATCTAAAAATTTTTAGAATATTTTTTATTTGAAAAAATAGTTACATGATTTTGAAAATTTGAAAAATTTTTCAATGATTGTGTTTCGGCACTTTTTCTTTAAATAATTTTTAAGCCGTAAAAGATAGCTTAAATCTATCAAATTTTTGTTACAATTCACATAATTATCTTCAATTTGAGTTATTTTTCGTCGCTTTTTTTCAATTTATTTCGTAGTTGGAAAAATTAAAATTCATCATTAAGATTCATCCAAGAAATCTACCTATCCATATCGGGTGTGGCCGAATGGCGTTTTTTTAGTTTTTTAAACTATTATTTATTTAGGTCATATACCACCAGTAACAATTACAAAAAAAAATCTGAAAAAGTAGCCAGTAATCAGATGGTGCAGATGAAGCTGGTGCATATATCCCTGGTGCTGTTGAAGCTGCTGGTTTAACTGACGAGAAAAGTCAGTTGTCTAAAAATAATCCTGGCCGATGTGTGTTTCGCGATGGGATCAGCGCCACGACGTCTCGCTACTTGCTTCCCTCATCAACGTTCCTCGGTTAGTCTTTTCATAGTCTCTTATATATAAATATCTAAAAGTATATATATATATATATATATATAAATCCAACCATCGAACATATATAACAGAATATGTTGTTGTTGATAGTATTTCAGGGAAGATGTAGATATAAAAAAGGCCGAGAAGAATAAGGTGTAGTTGGCAATAAGTCAATCGGTCTTTAACCAGGTGCGGTGGTTATCTTCGTCTGTCCCAACCCTGCGGATGATCAGCGATAGCCAGACAGAGCGGGATCACGTTTAGTAGTGTCTCGTGACGCAAAGGCTGTTTCTTACTAGCAGTTAGAAGGTATGTCACACGTACAGGAGAATCACGCGTCTCTCAGTTTTACGCAATAAACTTTTTATTGGACTTGTCTGGTCAGAATGATCATTCGCTAATTTATTTCCTAAAGCCTCGTCATCATCCCGTGGACAGTACCAGTGTCGCCTAGCCGTTCTTGATGTCGGCAGCCATCCAAATTAACAAACTATCATCATTACAACTAATTATGTCATTTGAAACAATTACCAGCGAGTTAAATATATTTACTTTTAAAATCTTATGATTTAATCATCTTGCTTTCATTTATATTATTTCAGGTCTAAGTCCAAGTCCAAGTCACGTACGTGATATGAGAAGAAATGTACTCAAGGGGGATAGAACAGCGAGATTTCTTCTCTACTGTACGATACGATACAGAGACCCGTTGATTTAATTTGTATTCTTGTTACTCGTCTTTTGGAACGGCGAAACCGCGATCGCGTGGCAATGCTCGCTATATCTTTAGATTCTATCTAACTTTAGTCGTGTCTCGGGCCCCACAAAGCTCTCTCTGTCTTCTTCTTTCTTAAATTCTCTCACTTAGCTCTTTCTCTTGGTATATAATCTCTGTCTGAAGGTGTATATGTACTTATATATAATACTATACGTTTAGTTAGTCTCTTGTGTTGTCTTGTAGTTTGTAGTAGAGTGTAAGACTTGTCACTTGTATATACCCGATGACGCAATACGTCGTCGTAACCTTCACGTTATAATATTTAACCTGCCCCCTTCGCATACCTAGTCTTTTACAAATCTTCTTTTATTATTGCCTTTTTTTTTTTTTTTTTTTTTTTTTTTTTTTTTTTTCTCCTTTTTTACTGCAAAAAAATATTGTCGGAATTTACTTATACTGCTCAGCTTGTTCTTTCAACTCCTTCGTTTTCTCTTATTCGTTTTATTCATTCTTTCATTCAATGACGTAAGTCTAATTTATAGTGTCGGTCTCTCAGAACTAAAATTCCTGGATCACGTTGTCGTCGGCGGCATCTTAAACAGGATTTCCTGTTTAAATACTTGGGCGCCTGGGTGGTGTTTGGGTGAGGGATTTTTTTGAATCAAGTATATATTTTTGAAGAGCTCAATATTCTTGATTTGAGTAGAAAAATTCTTGATTTAAGGAAATTTTACTTAATTCAAGAATTTTTCTTCTTGATTCAAGACAATTTGCCTCTTCGAAATTATATTCTTGGTTCAAGAATTTTTTTCTTGAATCAAGTTAATTTTTTTTCTGTGTATACTTCATTGTCTGGATCATAGCTTCTGATAGATGATGAGTGTACCCGCAAGACGGAATAGATCTGAAAAAGCAAATAAAACCGGATAATTAAACAACTAATTGAATAATTCATAACTTAAAGTCATTTGTCATACTTGCTTAATGTGTTATTTGTAAATAATAATCTCGTCTCGATTCAGATCACCCGATCCGAAGCGTGAATCAGTAACTGGTAAACTGAATTGAATGAGAATGAATGAATCTTGTGGAAATCTCGATGGCGCGATCGGCCTACGCAAATCAGCACACGCGTCTAGCCGTTTCTGTACCCACCGGATATGTACTTGTGTACGCTTCTGGTTCTTCGATCATCTATACATGTAGTTAACAGTCAGCGATGACTGTAAAAATAAATGGACAAACATCCGAGCGATCAATCGATAGCCTCTCTTGATTTCTTCTTTCTGCTTTTAAGCTTATCGAGTGGACTGTCGTTGGTTTCTCTGAGCCTGATCCAGAACTCGGCAGACAAATGTGGGCGTGAGAATTATGACACTCCCTTCTGATTATTCAAACAAAAATTACAAGACACGATTCATTGGTTTTTTGTTTATATATAATACAGTTACAAGTAAATCTTAATTAATAATAATTATACAGTACATAAATTATTATTATTACTTACTTTTATAAAATTTAAACATTTCAAAATTTTATCTATTTCTTCTTTGTACTGATTAACAATTATTTTATTTTTTTTTTTTTTTATAAACAAATTAAAATTTTATTGTTAAATCTCAGCCAATAAATCTTATTTTCTTGATAATTAAACTTTAATAAATCGAGTTACTAATCCGAAAAGAGCTCATATCAACATCTACGCCCTTTTGGCTCTGCAGAGCCAAAAGGGCTTATAAAAAAAAATTTTTCCCTCCAATTTACCTAAAAATGTTTATAACACTCAGATCTGTAAGAAAAATGAATAAAAAAAATTTTTTTTGTATACGCTCTTTTGGTCTTAAGATAAAAAAATTTTTAAAAGGGCGTATCATTTTTTTTTAATCATAATAAATTTTTACTCTTAAAAAAAAATTATAACAATTAATGACTTTTGTTAAATTGTACTGTACTTTTGTAATGTTGACGTTTTTAAAGATGTAAGCTCATCCTGATGTTACACTCATCAAGAGCTTTCATTTGAATACCCACATGAATTTTTGATATATTTTTCATATATACATATATATAAATATATAAAATATATGAAAAATTCATGTGGGTACTCAAATGAAAGCTCTTGATGAGTGTAACATCAGGATGAGCTTACATCTTTAAAAACGTCAACATTACAAAAGTACAGTACAATTTAACAAAAGTCATTAATTGTTATAATTTTTTTTTAAGAGTAAAAATTTATTATGATTAAAAAAAAATGATACGCCCTTTTAAAAATTTTTTTGTCTTAAGACCAAAAGAGCGTATACAAAAAAAATTTTTTTTATTCATTTTTCTTACAGATCTGAGTGTTATAAACATTTTTAGGTAAATTGGAGGGAAAAATTTTTTTTTATAAGCCCTTTTGGCTCTGCAGAGCCAAAAGGGCGTAGATGTTGATATGAGCTCTTTTCGGATTAGTAACTCGATTTATTAAAGTTTAATTATCAAGAAAATAAGATTTATTGGCTGAGATTTAACAATAAAATTTTAATTTGTTTATAAAAAAAAAAAAAAATAAAATAATTGTTAATCAGTACAAAGAAGAAATAGATAAAATTTTGAAATGTTTAAATTTTATAAAAGTAAGTAATAATAATAATTTATGTACTGTATAATTATTATTAATTAAGATTTACTTGTAACTGTATTATATATAAACAAAAAACCAATGAATCGTGTCTTGTAATTTTTGTTTGAATAATCAGAAGGGAGTGTCATAATTCTCACGCCCACATTTGTCTGCCGAGTTCTGGATCAGGCTCAGAGAAACCAACGACAGTCCACTCGATAAGCTTAAAAGCAGAAAGAAGAAATCAAGAGAGGCTATCGATTGATCGCTCGGATGTTTGTCCATTTATTTTTACAGTCATCGCTGACTGTTAACTACATGTATAGATGATCGAAGAACCAGAAGCGTACACAAGTACATATCCGGTGGGTACAGAAACGGCTAGACGCGTGTGCTGATTTGCGTAGGCCGATCGCGCCATCGAGATTTCCACAAGATTCATTCATTCTCATTCAATTCAGTTTACCAGTTACTGATTCACGCTTCGGATCGGGTGATCTGAATCGAGACGAGATTATTATTTACAAATAACACATTAAGCAAGTATGACAAATGACTTTAAGTTATGAATTATTCAATTAGTTGTTTAATTATCCGGTTTTATTTGCTTTTTCAGATCTATTCCGTCTTGCGGGTACACTCATCATCTATCAGAAGCTATGATCCAGACAATGAAGTATACACAGAAAAAAAATTAACTTGATTCAAGAAAAAAATTCTTGAACCAAGAATATAATTTCGAAGAGGCAAATTGTCTTGAATCAAGAAGAAAAATTCTTGAATTAAGTAAAATTTCCTTAAATCAAGAATTTTTCTACTCAAATCAAGAATATTGAGCTCTTCAAAAATATATACTTGATTCAAGAACATTTTTTTTTCTGTGTAGAAAAATTGCATTACGAAATAACATTTTTTTAATTCAAACTTTGAATGTTAATTTTCACAGCTTTAAATGTGATAATTACATTTTACAATGTAATTCTTACAAAATCTTTAAAAATTACAATCGGCAACTTTTTTTCCAATTTTTTTTATGAATTGTATAATGTCATTTTTCTCTTCTTCTTTTTTCTGTGTATCGATTAAATAATAATTAATTCTGCACAGAAAAAAAAAATTAGCTTGATTCAAGAGAAAAATTCTTGAACCAAGAATATAATTTTGAAGAGGGTAATTGTCTTGAATCAAGAAGAAAAATTCTTGAATTAAGTAAAATTTCCTTACATCAAGAATTTTTCTACTCAAATCAAGAATATTGAGCTCTTCAAAAATATATACTTGATTCAAGAACATTTTTTTTTCTGTGTAGAAAAATTGCATTACGAAATAACATTTTTTTAATTCAAACTTTGAATGTTAATTTTCACAGCTTTAAATGTGATAATTACATTTTACAATGTAATTCTTACAAAATCTTTAAAAATTACAATCGGCAACTTTTTTTCCAATTTTTTTTATGAATTGTATAATGTCATTTTTCTCTTCTTCTTTTTTCTGTGTATCGATTAAATAATAATTAATTCTGCACAGAAAAAAAAAATTAGCTTGATTCAAGAGAAAAATTCTTGAACCAAGAATATAATTTTGAAGAGGGTAATTGTCTTGAATCAAGAAGAAAAATTCTTGAATTAAGTAAAATTTCCTTACATCAAGAATTGTAAAGTACCCAGTAGTTGAACAGATTTCAAAGTAAAACTTATTTGACCCTACTTTTAATATATAAAGATGTAATTATTAGTTCAAATTAGTAATTTTCATGAAAATATAACCATTGCAATTTTGAATTTATTGAAGCGTAAAATAACAAAGATAATTTATTATTTATATTTTGACAACGTTTTTAAAATGGACTATCAAAGGACTAGTAGTTGAACAATCAATTCTGACAAGCCGCAGTAGTTGAACACTCCAGGAGCAGTAGTTGAACTAATAAAATATATGACAATAGACACACCAAAAATTTTTAACGTTTATTGAAATATCAATAGAATTATAACATATCATTGATTAATATTAAAAATAATACTGTAAATATTTAATATGTTAATTTAAAAGTGAGAAATATTTGTATTTAATTTCTTAATTACATTTTTTATGAATGACAAAGTAAATTTTTAATTATAAATCAAAAAAAATCAATTCAGAACGTTCAATAATTTTTAACTACACTAATTTTTAGCTATAAAATTTATGTAATTTGCAGTAATCAATACAAATCACAATGCTGATCACTAGTTTATAAACCTACTAAAGGTTAGAGTGCTGTTAAAATTATACAGCCCCGGCTTGTTCAAGTTCTGGGTACTGTTTTCAAAATTTGGAGGTATAGTTGAACGCTAAAATTTAATATAAAAATTATAGTTTATGTCTTTGCAAAAAATATGTATTGTTTAGAAAAGACTATTTCAATGAGTGGCACAATTTTTTTTACTTAAAATGATGACATACCGTTTTTTTTACTGATTTTTCGGCTTACGGTTTAGTACCTTTTTATGAAAAAAATAGCATCTATCGGCTATTCTCGACATGTCAACTTTTAAGTTAATAAAAATATAATTGTTTTAATTTATAATTGAAAAAACTTACAGAAATCAATTACTGTATCATTGAATAATTATAACATGTGCATATTACTCATAATAAATATACGGATTTTGCATTATAACATTTCGAAAAGTCTGTTCAAGTTCTGGTCCCATTTTTACAAGTGTTCAAGTACTGGGTACTTTACCTTAATTAGAATTTATTTTCGTAAATAAAAAGATTAATCACTTTTAAAATTAATAACTAGAAAAAATTTATGGAGTGTTTGAAATTTTAAAAAATATGGAATGTAACTCTAACTGTTAGTTGATAATAAAAAAAAAATAAAAATAAACCGGAATAGGAAGGAATATAAATAAAATTGAAAAATAAGGTAGAACGTAGGTAAGAGTAGAAGTAAAGTAAAGTATTGGATCCAGGAGAGTAAAATGAAGGAGAGAAGACGAAAAGAATGCAGCAACAGCAGGCGAATGAGGTCGCTACCGTTGAAGGCAAACTGCTGGTAAAATGCCTCCTGGCTATCGTTTGCTTAGCTATCCTTCCTCTTTACTACTCGCAGCAATGCACTCCCAGCCTTTCCCTTAATATTGAGTTTAATCTCTTGAGTATTTATTACTTATGCATTACCATACGCCACATGATATAGTTATATGTTTATGTTCTACGGTCACCCTTCACATTCTCAGAATATTGATTCATACAAAACATTTACTATTTATATCTGTCTGTTTATATGAATAGTGTTTGATAATTCAGATTTTTTAGGCCCTTATTTTTCAATTAAATAGAACTTGTGATTGATCGGTTTATTATGAACAAACAAATGTTTACGGATTATGATTAAGAAAACTTTGGCTTAATGATTTTTTAGTAGATTTCAATGAAATCTAACTATTGCTTTTGTCCTCATGGTGGAACTTTTGAAAAATTTTACTATTTCCTGACTCAGTTCATCGAGCTGGTTCAGAAAATACATACAGTTCAAAACTTTATGTATACGTGGAAAAAATTGTTCTAAAAGAGTTATAAGCTTAGGATCCTGAGCGTGACACAATTTAGGACATTTTTATGACAAACTTATGACACCAAATCGAAATGAAATTTCGATTTTAGAAAAATATTGTCGCAATTACTCAGAGAAAAAATGTTGTAAAAAGTACTTTTATGACAATTTTATGACTACCAAAATAAATTCATAGATCAAGAAAATATCTCTTGATTCAACATAAATTTTCTATCAATGTTCAAGTACTGGGTACTTTACCTTACACAAAACAATCTGAAACAAGGAAGACTATACTAAGCGTGTGTCATAGCCGGCCCCCCTTAGATCAAGACTAAGACTTAGACTTAACCGTGGCCGCGAGAATATCAAGACCAAGAGCAAGACCAAGATCAGGCATATCACTAGTTAAGTTAAGTTTGTAGTTTGTAGTATCATATATTGTGTAGAGTGTAGTGCAAGTCGCCGATGAGGAGTGGAGAGCAATGCTGCTGGCAGTTATATATAAATGGCCCTGAGCCGACAAAAATGACCCTATATAAAAATGTGGATCAAGGGGCCATTCACTGGTGAGTAAGGCAACGTGCAGTATACACCGCACTTCCGAGGCACTTGTGTTGTCTTGCGACATTTTAACGTGCTTCCAATGCCCTTGCAATTTTACCCGACTTAATCCTACAGACAAGGCGATTAGAAAACATCACTTCGAGGTTGGGATTCATCAAGAGCCAGCACTTGATAATTATGATTGATAATTTTTTCAAGGAATGCAATGAGTGTTGCAGTATTGGGTTGTTATTTGAAAACTTATGCAGCTGATTTAAACTTCAAATACAACTAAAGATTAGCCACTAAAAGAAAAAATTAATTTGAGTCAAGAGAAAAATTCTTGAATTAAGAAAATCATTTTCAAGAGATTTATTGTCTTGAATCAAGACGAAAATTTCTTAGTAAGGATAAGAATTTTTTTACTCAAATTGAGAAGATTGTTCTTTAAATTTATTTAATTTTTTTTTTATTTGTAATAATTATAAATCTTAAAAATATTAATTAATGTAATGTAATCCGAGGATCGAGAATTATGAAATAAGTCAATACTACACAGAAAGAAAAATTTTTTAACTGGAGAATAAAATTCTTGGCTCAAGAAAATTTTCGGGTGCCTGGAGGAAGACCGAAGTTGTGTTGGCCGAAGTAAAAATTTTTTTTGAAATTCTATTCTTGGTAGAAGTAATTTTTTCTTAATTCAAATTATTATAAATACTTGATACAATAAATTTTTATATTTGATCAAGATTTTTAGATTCTTTAGGGAAGCAGTGGCACTTACTTCAGCTGAGAAAAAAATTTTCTCACCTTGAGCAATTATACATATTGAATGAAAAAAAATGATTCAATATTATTTGATCTTCCTATTTGACATGTTAATCAATAAAAATATTAATGAAAATTTACTGGAAAGAACAAAATGACACTGGATTTCCTCCCATGTTTTACTCAGTGATATCTGTGATGAAAAAAAAATTTCAGATAATAGCAAATACAATCCAGATTATACTAAATGATTTTTGGATTATACTCAGTGTAGTCTCCGATTTTACCCAGTAATTTTTCTGGTTATACTGCGTAAGATTACACAATAGTGTACAAAACGTATGTTTTTACGTTTATGCTTGTGACAATAAGATGTAACCTGTTCGTCGTCACGCTTGAGTTTTATATTGCTAACATTTCATTTTTTAATTCTTATTTTTATGCAATACCAATTATTATGGCGAAGTTATCGTGGGTATAACCCAAGTTTCTATCAAGTACAATTCAAATTATACGGGATATTTCTTAGGATTATATCCAGTGTAATCTTACGCGGTATAACCAAAAAAATTACTAGGTCAAATCGGAGATTACACTGAGTATAATACAAAAATAATTTAGCATAATCTGGATTATATTTGATATTATCTAAAATTTTTTTTTACCACAGTTTACACTGAGTATAATGAACCTTTTTTTCTGTGTACGTAGTTTGAAATTATTGTCCTGAATTGTTGTGACCAAATTTTAATTTATTTTTTTTTTTATTCATCACTTTTTTTTTCTGTGTAGTAATGAGTTTTTTATAGGAAAAGTTGCAAATTTTATATGTTAAAATGGTTTTTTAATTAAAACAAAGGTAATATTTGATAAAAAAGCTCAAAATTTTCTAATATTATAAAATTATAATTAATAAAAATAATAATTGAGCAGTTTCAGTAGTAATAATCAATAAATGGCCTACCAGCAGAAATTTTAATAATTTTTAAGTTGAAATAAAAAAATAATTAAAATTAGTAGCTGGATTTCGATGAATCGACGAATCGATGGACATCTCCATAAGTTATTGATCATTTAAGAGATTTTTTATTTTAAAATAAGAGAGAGGACATTGTGAAAATTTAATATGAATGTATATATGGAAGTAACAAGTCGAAAGAATATCATTTGAAGACATGACCATCAACGGGACTCATCCTTATATAGAGAGGTCTGGATTGTGTCCACATTGGTCGTCGTCTTGGGACACTTGGAGACTCGGACGATGCGTACATGCATTAAAATGTTTTTTCTCTTATTATATATGAATGTATGTGGACATATATATAAATAGATGTGTATCAGAGCAATGTGATGCTTTTAATTTAAAGAAACATCTGCAATTTGTCGAGTTATAAGAATCGTGTGTTGTTTAATTACCGACGCAACTGATTAGCATCTTGTTGGTAAAGTTAATAAATCCCTTGCGCATAGCAAAGTCGCGTGCGTGTCGCTAAAAAATTTAATACTGCTCTGTGGTCTGCGAGAATTTCTACTGGGTGTATTTATGGATTCTTTTATCACAATAATCTTAGAAGAGGAAAAATGTGAATTAACTTAAGAGTTAAGAGAAGAATGAGAATTAAATAAAGTAGCTTCAATGCATATAAATATAGCTACAAGTTTTAGAATTGTTGGTTGAACCCAGAGTCAGAGACAGAGCAGGGAAAGGATTGTTCTTGGTGATATATAAAATATCCCGAAAGATAATAAAACTAGCAGGAGCATAACCCGAGAGTTAGCTCTTGGTATTTATGGAATTTGCGGGCGCTCGAGTTAGGAAGTGCGAAGGTCCGATTGTCGTACAATCGCCGTTGGGATCAGACTGATCACGCGACGACCAAAGACGCCACTATTCTTTCCTCTCACCATCCCAGTTTTATGTTACTTTATATTACAATTTACAACTTACAACTGTAGATGTAGTTTTAGCCGTAGTGTAGCATCCTCCTTCGCTTATACATCCATTTGTAAAATAAAATATAAAACTGCCGGTTGAACGATCGCGATTCGTATCCTTGGCAGGAATTTTTCTCAGTCTCTCCTTTTCTGGCAAGTGCAGACCGATTGTCAGCGAGGATAAAATCTGACGGACACCGACGCCTTTTTAACATTTTCTCCGATCCTCGGCCCGCTAAATATCTGCCCGTATTGCTGTTTCTGATCCCAGAGAGCCTTTGCTCTACGATCTTGTCTCGGAACTTGTAACGCCGTGACCGAACCCACCGACGATGCATTATTCATTCTCACGATAATTTTCATCCTTCACCGGAGCTAAGACCAACTCTTGACTCTTTTCTTCTTTCAATTTCTCTTGTCTAAATTTAAGTTACAACCAAAAGAGCCTTTAATTCATTGTCTAGTCCTCTTTTTTTGATACACTGTAAAAAAAGCGCTGTTTAAAATGGACTTATTTTAACACCGGTGTTAAATCGGTATAAAAACGGAGTAATACCAGTGTAAAGACGGAGTAAACAGTCTATTTAATATATTAAAATTATAAAATCTATAAAACATACACAGAAAAAAAAATTTACTTGAATCAAGTAAATAATCTTGAAGAATTTCATTTTCTTGATTTCAGTGAAAAAATTCTTAAACTAAATTTTTATTGGTTTAAATAAATATTACTTGATTCAAGAATTTTCCGTCTTGATTCAAGACAATGAAATTCTTCAAAATTATTTTTTTGGTTTAAGAATTTTTCTCTTGATTCAAATTAATTTTTTTTCTGTGTAATAAAACTTAGTTTTTAAGTCAAAAAAATACAAAGAAAATATATTAAAGTACACAAAAAGAAAAAAAGTCTTGAGTCAAGCGTAAATTTTCTTAAATCAAGAAAATCTTAAGGAAAACGGAAAATTTCTTGAATGAAGTTAAAATTTTTTGAACGAAGTTAAATTTTTTTAAGCCAACAAAATTTTTTCTTGCTCCAAAATAACTTCATTCTTCTTTATAATTTTCTTGGTTCAAGAAATTTTTTTTCTGTGTAGTATTCATTGCCTAGGCCACAAAGAAAACTTCAAATTCAAATTCAGTTGAACAAAGTACATAAAAATCATACTCAATCTGAATCCAAACAGTTTTTTTCATCTCGATAATTTCTTGCAATTTTTTTTTGAGTTTTTTGCAATTTTTCAAATTTTGACAGCTCAAGAGGCTACTGAACGTTTAGATTCAAATTTAGTGAATTGACATAGATAAAAATCATACTTGATCCGGGTCCACAAAATTTATTCATCGCCGTGACTAGTTTTTCGCAATTTTGTGCCTTTTTTGGGGGTTTTTTGCATTTTACTCAAAATTTTGAGGGTGTACAAGCAAAACTGACTTCAGATTCAAATTCAGCGCGACAAAATACATAAAGATAGGTAGATCCGGTCAAAATTACTTTTTTTTGTGGGCTGGTGTAATTTTTATGACTTTTAGTGAAATAATCAAAATTGTGCCTATAAAAGTTTAGAAAAAAATGTATGACATAAAAAAATATAAAAAGTCTATGAGTATCATCCAAAAAAAATTTTAATTTTGGTTTGTAGTTATTTAAATTGTTACCTATGTAATACGAATTTTATTTAAAAATTATACAATTTTACACCTACACAGAAAAAAAATTTTTGAGTCGAGAAAATTACAAGAAAGACCGAAGTTATTTTGGAGCAAGAAGAAATTTTCTTAGCTTAAAAAAATTTAACTTCGTTCAAGAAATTTTCAGTCTTCCTTAAGATTTTCTTGATTTAAGAAAATTTACGCTTGACTCAAAACTTTTTTTCTTTCTTTGTACCATTTCATTAATTATTAGTTTTATGAATTAATGAATATACTGTTCAATAGTAGTAATTTAGTTAATAAAAATATTCACAAAGTATAATATCTTCAACATCAAAAAATATTTTAACACCGTAAAATTTTTAACACCTCTTTAACAGGGGAAAGAAAAATTAACACCGGCAGCGGTGTTATTTTAACACCTACACTGCTTGGACTTACCCCGGTAATTTGTTTTACAGTGTAGGAACTTTTACCGCGCATGCGCGCAGATAGTTCCGTGGATAACCATTACTGAGTTGCGCAGTGTTTTAAAATTCTTTTGAGCTGTTCCAGCCCATCAGACCCGACAGTTTGAATGTAAATAAATTAACGCATTTTACAGGGAGTGTTTGAACACGAATTGCATTAAATATTTTCTATATTCTCACTTGTTAAAGCATTAAGCGTCAAAAATGATGTATTGCTTTAAATGAGTCTTCTATTCTAAAATTTAAATTCTCCAAGAGTCGTGGGTAAGTATTGTATTATATTCTATACAAACAAATTTCCCCATAGACTTGTAGACTCTTAAATATTTAAGCCTGAGAAGTAAAAGAGAGATCTATAGTACTTTCAACATATAAAATATAAATAACCGTATGTGTGACTTAGTTGTTATATGTTGTAGCTGGTTAGAATTGATGCCGTTGATATCACCAACTATCACCTCAGATCCACGAGAGATAATATCGTTCATTGTCGACTA
>JZSA01002691.1:0-13776 GCA_000956155.1 Cotesia vestalis | reverse complement strand
TTCAGATAGTAGCTAGTATAATCCAGATTATAATGAGTATAATCCAGATTATAATAAATATAATTCAGATAGTAGCTAGTATAATCCAGATTATAATGAGTATAATCCAGATTATAATAAATATAATTCAGATAGTAGCTAGTATAATCCAGATTATAATGAGTATAATCCAGATTATAATAAATATAATTCAGATTATAATGAGTATAATCCAGATTATAATGAGTATAATCCAGATTATAATGAGTATAATCCAGATTATAATGAGTATAATCCAGATTATGATGAGTATAATCTAGGTAGTAGCTAGTATAATACAGATTACAATGAGTATAATCTAGATTAAAATGAGTATAATCTAGATTATAATGAGTAGAATCCAGATATCACCCAGTATAATTTGGATTATACTAGCTACTATCTGAATTTTTTTCACTCAGTATAATCTAGGATAATATCCGTCATCTTGTCTTTTTCGTGAACTTAGAAATATTTACCAAAAATTTTTCAACCCCAAATTATCCGAAAAATTGTGCTTTAGTGATCCTTAAATATTTTCTATCCATGCATTGCATTGTATTTTTTAAAAATACATACATTTGATTTTGGAAAAAACAATTTTCTCTCAGTGTAAATGGTTAATAGTCGTGATGCGACACGTGGGCTCAGAGGTAAATAATTGGACGATCGTGTTGTCGCAACATGAGCTTAAGGTTCATGTCGCATACACTAAAGCACCAGTTTGGTATATGTCAGAACGAGTGACAGGCAAGTAACCAACAACTACACGAGTAAGTGTAACACAATCCATAAAGCGAGTGTTTTGATCACGATCCTTAAATTCCCTCTTTAATCAGCCAGTAGTATATCTATTGTTTATCGTAAACTCTAAAATGGAATTGGCACTTTTTTTATTGATCTCAATCGTCATAATATTTTCAATTTTCTTAAAAAACTCTCATACACATACACACAAAATCATAATTTAAATTGTGAATCAAATAGAGATAAAAAATTATTGAATCAGGTAAAATTTCTTAGTTTAAAAATTTTTCTACTAAAATCAAAACGATAAGCTTCTTCAAAATTATTTTCTCAATTCAAGTTAATTTTTTTTTTCTGCGTGTTTATTGTAATCAACCGCTTTTAACTATGACGATATTTTACGAGTTTTATAAATTGTAGTAAAATTTAAATGAATTCATTCGAATATCGTGAAGAGCTTTATTATAGTTTATGTAAATTGATGGACTAAAAAAAATGTATTACATCTTCTACATTTAGTACGTGTTCTGTAACATAAGGCTTTTTCTATACCACTGAGCTCAATATGGCATCAGTGGATATAAAATCTGCAGTACCCTGATAAATAATGCGTAGTTCTGTTCTTGTAATTCCGTGCTATAGAGTGATAATCGGATTAACTGAGCGAGAAAAAATTGGGACATTGGAAAATTCTAGTGAGAGTATCCTAATCCGTCAAAAAAGTGATGGAAAAACCAAACCTAGACCGTTCTTACGTAAACTAAAACTTGAGGATTCACTTTCTAACACATAGACACTTTTTAAGTATCTAAGGTTCAAAATTTGTTTGAGAAACAGTCGAATTTGTCTGAAATCTTTCAAAAATATCAAAGCTGCGTTTTGATGACAAATTAGGATTGTTGCACGGAATGGATAGATTCAAACGTAGACCAGAGAATCGGGAAGCAAATGATAGCTTCAAGATATATGCTTGTGAGAAAAGGCTGCAATTGTATATCACTGATGATGCTGACGGATAATTCGTAGTTGACAACTTTTGAAAGATATTGAACTAATTTTGTTTCTCAAATAAATTTTGAACTTAAGGACATGTAGTGCAGCCTGATGTCGCTAATTCAGTCAGGACCAGTGAAAATAAATGCCAATTGAATATATATCGGTTTGTTTATTTGAAACACATGTAAAATGCACTGAAGGAGGTTATCGAACTGACTGTAAATACTCTAAACACTGCTTAAAAAAATTAAACTAGATAATTTACTTTTGGCACTCTCTTGCGGCCTACATGAAAGTGCATAGTGAATGAAATTTTTTTGTTGACAATTAGTTTTCTTCTCTAACCTAGCTGGATTTTAACAATTCTGCCTTATAAGTAATCTAAACTAAAATAAAGAATCACCAAAAAATTGAATCAATCTCAAAGATTATATTGGTTGGACGTTTATTAGTAATTTCTTTATAGTAAAGTTTATTTACTTGAACATGCAATGGGTCCTGAGATAAGGCAGTTTTACGCGTAAAAATTGCCTATTTTTTACCATTTTGTTATTTTTTTTCAATGTTCAAATTTAAAAATAAAAGAATTTATTCACAAAGAACTACTATTTACGTACTCCTGCCAAGTTTCATGATTTTTTATTCAATAATTACTTGGTCCAAAAGTGTCCCAGTATCTTTTTCAAAATTTAATTATTTATCTGTCTTACATGTTCTTAAGACACTTTAAAAGCGTTTTCAGTATCTTAAAATCTAGATCTGTAGGATTTAGATTTTTCAGGAATAATCCAAAAAATTGTGATTTCGCATCATTTTTTGATGAATTTGAACCTTTCCAAGAGCATTTTAGGATTTTCCCCAATGAAATTTCGCTGTCTGTCGCAAATAATGTGAAAACAATGTATTGTTTTCCAGTTGTCAACTATGAATTATCCGTCCAGCATCATCAGTAATATATAACTTTAGCCTTCTCTCACAAACATATATCCTTGAGCTATCATTTGCTTCCCCATTCTCTAGTCCACGCTTGAATCCATCCGTTCTGTACAACAGTATACATCAGTTCTATATGTATAACATTAAAACTGAGAGTTCTATGGAGTACAGAGCCATTGTACATAACAGCGATGATCGTGTGTACGAACATTGGGGGTGCTGGGAATGAAATTGGGAGAGAATAGGTGGAATCAAGCGACTGTAGGGAGTCACACAGCACTGTTAAGGGGTTGGAAATAGAGTATCATACGGTGGTTGGTTTCGCCTCTGCAAGAGAATCCGACTACAAACAATTTTCAACGTTTCTGCATATATATTACCTTAAACATATACTGGCCTATCGGGGCAAGCGAAATAACTTTTGTATAAAAAAATTTAATTTATTTCAACTAAACCGACTTTTTTTCATTAAATTATTCCAAACTAATGAAGAGATAATTGACATTTGTTACTTGTGAAACCCGAGCTTATATGTGGGTTAGTAGGTCGAGTGAGCATCTGATAAATAAGATGACCTTAATGAAATCTTTAGACAGAGCCACGGAAAAGTATTATATTGCTTAGACTTGACTGATTGCCGATCGTGAAAAAAACTGGATACATTAACGACGTTAATCATTGCCCTGATGACGATGATAATGATGATGTTAAGTTTCTATTACCAACTTTCACTGTTAAAGCTGTTGTTTATTTAGTAAAATATTAGACGTAGATTGAACTTCTTAACGTTAATAACATATATTAAACGTTATAAATGAAAAACAAAGGTACTGAGACCGACAATGTCACGTTGAAAGATATAGTATGGAACTGTCTAATCGCGTCTTTTTAAAATTGACCCAAGACCTGATACCAGTCAACGAAGTTTCGATTTTCCACTTAGAGATCGCGACGCACTCTATACTAGTTGAAAAAAAAAGACCATTCGGCAGTCAAAATGGAAGTAGATTTTACAATGAACAAAAAAAAATTCCTAGGACTTGATACAAAAAAACAAAAAAAAAATCTCAAAATAAAGCCACGGCAAATTTCATAATTGGCATAGCGGAATAGGACTCAATTTCAAGACTACATACATAATGTGGTACTCAAATCAAAGCTTATTTAAGGACGTTCATAGACAAGAAAAAGACACCAATGGTTATGGCTATTAGTTTCTTTCTCACGCACTATAGCTGCCTCTCTTTATAGACTATCGCTCACTTACTTCCACTCACGAAAAATATCGAAAGTCACTAACTTCAAACATTTTTTATAAAAAAATGAATACCGCTTGTTTATGTTTTTTTTGATAAAAAATACTTGAAATATCTTCAAATAATGATTCTCAGTTTTTTAAAACAATCCTAATTTAAGTACGATTGATATTTAATAAAACGTTCGCTTGAACGTCGGTCAGCATAGGGTTTGCATGTAAAATGTATGTATGTATGTATGTATGTATTTATTTAATATGCCAAGGCAAATTTAGCCGAATGGCAAAGGTTTGTACATAGTTTTATAAATTTTTACTTAAAATTTAATACAGAGTGATATGCTTAGGTGTAGGTGTACATCAAAATCTTATTTAAGAAATAATAATTATAGTTTATTTTAGATTTAACTTTAATTTTAATTTTAGATTAAATTGAATTTGATTTAATAAATGATAACGTAGTATTTATTCTAATCCATGTATTTAACAATCTAATGGTAGTTGTTTTGACTAGTAAGTAATAATAGTTTGTAAAAGTATTAGAATATATAAACAAAAGCCAACGTGAATGTAATTTACTGAAAGTCAAGTTCCAAGAAATAATCATAGATCTTTGTTTTAAACACTTCTAGACTGCTTGCATTCGCAATTTCTGTAGGTAAATTTTGCCACGAACGTATTGTAGTTACTACAAATGAGTTTTCAAGATAGTTAGTAGAGAAGTTTGGGAATTCAAAATTTACATTATTTGTTTTTATAGCTAATAATTAAATTTGATTTAATAAATAATAACGTAGTATTTATTCTAATCCATGTATTTAACAATCTAATGGTAGTTGTTTTGACTAGTAAGTAATAATAGTTTGTAAAATATACAAATTTTGAATGCTAATATTTCAAAATTTAGTGCCGCGAGGACTATTTAAAAAAATTTCTGCGTATAGAGGATACTTATGAGTATAAGTACGAAAAATTTCAAAAAATTTTAAGGAAACGGTTTTTTTCTTGGAACGTTCTTAAAGAGATTTTAGTTACAATTTACAGAGATTCTATACGTTATCCCATTCAAAAGTTATTCGAATTAGAAAGTGGAAAAATGTGCATTTTTGAAATCTTGAAAATTTTGAAATCATTTTTTTTCAGCTTTAAGATGCACTTTACAAAAATCGAACATCTCGACGCGTTCAAAATTTATTTGAAGGAAAAGCAGTAAAAATATAAAATTTTCGAATTTTCAAAATTTTGAAATGCTGTAATTCAGCTCAAATTTGAACTCGACCTTCGTAATCGTCCATAGAACAAGTATATTGAGTTTCATTAGGATGCCTTGAGAATTGTAGACGCTATCGTGCTGACAAGCCGCGTTATATCGTATAAATATAAATACATACATAAACTTTTGAACCATATGTATTTTCTGACTCAGCTCGTCGAGTTAGGTCAAATACAATAGTTGGATTTTTATGAAATCTACTAAAAACATGATTAACGTCCAATATTTCGACCAGAGTAAATTTTTGCTTCTTTCCTATCAAGAATAGATGCACCTGATAGAAACATATATCCGTCCACCTAAAATATCATACAATTGTTTCACATTTTGTAAAATATAGAAGAAAGAATTGATATTCATTGCTTGCAACTGATTGCAATGATCACGATCTCCAATGCCATTATGTTAATGGACATTACAGTTTACTAACTACCATAACTTTGAATTGTTTAGTATATTTGCAGAATATGTCTTCCTGAGTTTGAGTTCTTGGTTCATTAGCACAAATTGATTAATAACCAATTAATTAGTAGTTATTATAAATAGATAATGAGTATGGTTAAACGTGCTATCACATTTATAAATGAATTAATTATATACGTATTTGATCATCTCAGTTGGTACATAATATACACGCGGAGCTTAATAGACCGCCACCACGTGATCAGTACTTGTTATGTAATCACTTGTATATTACCATAATGGTCCTCGACGGGTTAGCTTAGTTGCTTGTCTGGCTTAACGGTTCAACAACTTATAGGTAGTTGAAAAATTTTTAATTACTCATGAATCATAACATATCTCACTACTTATTTCAATCAATAAACTCTATGCTTATTTCATGTAAATTCCACAGATTATTTGCCAATCAAATTTCGTCTCCAGATTGATTATACGATTTTATGAATGTTTCTTTCAGAAGGAATATTTTTATTGAATTTTTCACCCAAAACAAGCTTTTAGATATGCAAATAGGCTTTTTAGATTAGCCACATTCTTAGATTGTATCTAAATAGTCTTCTTTTTATTATAAATCAACCCGGTGCAAAATTGGATCTTGCGATTAACCCACAGAAGACGTTTTAAGTGGTGATATATTGACTAGTTCTTTACTGATTATAAGATTGTGGTATTAATTGTAAATATAGATATTCAAATGAAGGTGATGGTAAAGTAACTTGATATGTCCTAGATCGCAAATATTTTTCTCCGACTAGATTGACCAAATGGTGATTGAATATTCTACTAATGTTCATTGACAACAATTCTAATTTCTTTGGAATTTTTGGCGTTTTTTTTTACAATTTACTTTAATTTTGGAAGCTTAAGCAGCTGAAAAATCACCAGATTCGGATTCAGTACATCGAAATATACTGAATTCAGATTAAAAAATTAGGAAAACGGTTGACTCTGAAGGCTATCACTGCAACTTCTCTCTACTTTCGTAATTAAGCGCTCAAAATTGCGCTTATCATACGTTTTTGAACTGGAAGAGCTCAAAAATATAATTTTCATGTAGTTTTGAGTTCTCCGAGCTCAAAAGTCTGATAGAAGTTTAATAAAACACTTTTTTTTTAATTTTCAAACCGCAATAACTTTTGAATGAATGAACCGATTTTCACGCGGTTGGCGGCATTCGACGCAGTTTTTCAAATTCTATGATACATTTCTAAACACAAATTGATAAGACCGGAAGTTTCGGTGTAATTCGAAAAAAACGCTTTTATTCAATTTCTTTCGTCAACGATCACTCACGAACGAATCAACCGATTTTGACCGGCTTGGTGGCGATCGACGTGGTTTTTTGATGTCAAAAGCCCATTAGTTTTTGGAATTGATCGATCGAGGCGTTTAAAAGTTATCCAAAAAAAACTTGATTTGAAAATTTTTTTTCGTAGTTTTTTTAAGATTCCTCAAAATCTATTGGTCGAAATCGGTCCAAATTGTATTCAAAATCTGAGTTTGGTCAAGCCCTTTCAAATGACACCAACCGCGATCAAATCGGCCAAGCCTTTCAAAAGATATGAGACAAAGCAGAAAAGCTTTTGAACCCATAACTGAAAACTTGAAACTCAAAGAAAAATTGATACAAACAAAAGAATAAAATCATATTTCAAGTTTTGAGTTGATGATCAATAAAATAATTTATCTACAAAATTTCATACTAAAATTAAGTGTAAATAAAAATTCTAAAATTACCATATCAATAAAAAATGATAGAAGAATGATTGTCTAAAAAATGGATAAAGAATAAATCAACATTAAATTAACAGATTTGATATTAATCTTTTGATAAAACAAATCCACCCACAGTTGAGTGTACTTGAGCAGAAGAGTATATACAAGAATCGCGAGTAATGGTCGTTGGTTCGGGTAATTGTAGACATTATTCGAGTAGAGCACACACCCGCAAGCATCAAGACAGACAGACATTGAAATGAAGGAAAGAAATAAAATGTGTGTATGTGTGTGTGAGTGTTAAAGAAAGACGTGACTCTTTTAAACAACACACTACCCACTTTATTGAAGTAACTTATAGTGTATAGCCAATCCAAGTGAATAAGACAACAAGATAACTCGGTACATTATGTCAATCGAGCTGCAGTGAATTCATCTCTCGCAAAATCGCACATGTAGCCATGGATGTAACGTATATACAGTAATGTATAATGTAATATACATCAACCAGGCAGGCGTTACACCCGACGAAATGTGGATATGGGAGTGGATAAGCCATGCGACTACTCATACAACACATTTGTACGTACACGGACAGCACACGTAGGTTGTAGGCGAGTCAGAGTCTGGTGGCATCTGCATAATCGTACGTAAATTGCACGAGACATCGTGGAGTAATATATATTGCAAGGGGGTGATGAGAACGACGACGAGACGTAGCCAAATGACGTAGACCGGTTAATTCAGGCAACGGATGTTGATGTGAATGTGGATGCTGCTGGTATAAATGTGTGATTCTGATTATGATGCTCTGATAGCTGAACATCAATGCAATCATCAGTTTTCTGCTCGAATTTTATTGCCATTATACGTTTATGTTGATATTAACAGCCATTTCATAACTTCATTACCAGTTTTTAATTTGATCTCTTAGTACTGAATTCAAAAGTGAAAAAATAGAGACAATTTATTCCGTACAATTTTTTCACGACGCTAAATTTTGGTGATATTAATTTCAAATTTGAAGAATAATAAGCTTTTGAGATAAAGACACAAAAACTTACTTGGAAACAAAAAATTTACAGCGACAATTAATATTCTTGAATCGAGAAATTATATTAGGGAAAGTAAACATTTTTTAGAACTATAAATAAAAATTTTTAACTGAGAAAAAAGTTGTTGGGTAAATTTTTATATGTAAATTTTTTGAATTTGATCGCTTACATGATGCTTGTTGCTCCGTCATTGACACATGACGAAGAACGTTCACAAATATAAAATGAATTTCTCGTTCCCTAGTACACGGAAAGAAAATTAAAGGAATTTTTACTATTTTACTATCGTAATTTTTATTTCATAAAATAGTAACGGTGGACTATACTTCTCATTTAGTAATTTTTACGATCTACTATTGTAAATTTTATCCAACAAACAAGACCAGCGAGAGACTCAAAAAGTCCAATACTATAGAGCTAATTATACAATATGTATTTTTGAACTTTACAATTCAACTATTGTAAAAATTGATAGTCGGTTTTTTTTAAAAGAAGTTTTAGGGAGAGAGAGAGATAGGAGGTTGGACTAATTGCTACTTTTACAGTAACCGAAAAAAGAAATCGAAATTTTTCGTCCTATCCGGGAATCGAACCCAGAACTCTTTGGTTGGCAGCCAGGGACTCTCCATCTACGCTATCCGAAGTAAAATAGTACCTAAAATTTTCCGTAAAAGTTGTAAAATTCGATGAATAAATAGTAGACTTTCTTCTAAAATATTTGACAATTAATACTAATCAAAGTATAGTCCAGCTTTACAATAGTTGTATCGTAAATTTTCCTAGAAATTTTTTTCTTTAATTTTTCGTAATATTGTTAGCCTGTATTTCCCTGCAGGCATTAACAATTTAGCTTCAATTAATATCTAAATTTGTCAATAAAGATAAATTTGACTAAAAAAATAATTCGGACGGCCCAGACCAGGACTCGAACCTGGATCTTTTGGGTATGCGCCAAAGGCTCTACTTATTAAGCTATCCAAGAGTTAAGCTACCACCTAGAAAATATTTGACAATTAATACTAATGAAAGTATCGTCCAGCTTTACAATAGTTGTATCGTAAATTTTCCTAGAAATTTTTTTCCGTGTAGAAATCGATTTTTTGGCTAGTAACTAGCCAATTTGACTAGACTTGCCAGTTACTGGTTAGAATCGATTGAAAACTTGATTATTTCTACCAGGGTTATTATTAAATGATACTATAAAGTCTATTTTATGTTTTCAGACATAACAGAAATTCGATAAAGTTGAAAAAAGTGTAGAATTTTTATTTTCTGGTCGGCATTGCCATCAATAAATATTGTGAAATATTTTCAAATAGATATTTGAGTTGAATTTTGATTCAAGTCATGTAAAACAAAATGTTATGATAACCGACGAATAAATAAAAAAAATTCAATTTGAATGATAAACTCAATAGTTTTGATATGATCACAGTTTCACAGCGTAGACCCAACATGAATAGCGTTTAAAGTGTGCAATGATAGAAAGGTACAAAGTAATTTACATAAATTTGAATTTTCTTTTCCCAAAAGTGTTATTATTTGATATGGTTTGGCTTTTTCTTATAAATTTATTAGCATTATTAAGACATTTTTCAAAAGGTGTTACAATATCATCTAAAAAGTCGAATCCGTGCTCCAGTATTAAATCAAACGGTGGTATGTGATATTGTCAGGAAACGCAGTTTGTTCAAAATTACGAGCGAGATAAACTAGAGATTGTTATTTGTGACATATGTATAAATGTCAGGTACAGTACACAGTGTAACGCACCCAAAAGAGTGTAGAGTAGAACAGGGAATGAATAAGAGTGAAAAGGAAACAAGGGTGGAGCTATTAATCTGGGCGTGTCGCATTGATCTATCATTGTTTGTGGTCCCGCGGGTGATATACGCATCGGTTGATACATAATAGAGATTGCAAATCTCTCCTATACATTGTGCATATCCGCAAATACAGTGGTTATACACTCTCAACACTGCTCCAGACCTCTTTGTGTAAATATTACAGCTCTGATCAAAATTTTAATTCCTTTTTAAATACAACTCAATTCATTTATTACAACTGCGATTTATAGTTTATAATTAGTGTCGTAAATTGCATCGTGATGGATAAATGAAATAATGTAAACGTTTTTTTGTTTTTTTTTTATTTTATATTTTTCTCATTTCCCGCTACATGCAACTAAACCGCGAAACCACTATCTTCTTGGTTATTATGCCGTTGTAAATGCGACCACTGTAACGAAACGTGTCTTGCAAGTTGGAACTAGATCCCTGCAAATAGGGTATATTTATTTTTATTTTATTTTAAATGAAATAAAGAGGTAATGCGAATGTCTTGAGTAACAAAATAATTAATGAAAATATACCTGGGTGCCGTAAAAGATTTACTTTTTTTTATTTTGAATCGTTTTTGAAATTGAGTAAGATAATCATCTCAAATTATGAACAATTGAAGCTTCTATTCATTCCGAAAATTTCTGAGGCTTCAACAAAATACACCGATAGAAAACATACCTCGATTCAAGAAAAGTTATCTTGGATTAGAAAACTGATTTATTATGTTTGACATAATTTTATTGTTTCATATAATTTAAAAATAACTTCTGGAAGCAACTCAGAAGTTACTCTACCGTATTAATAATAAATATATCATTCTACAAAATAGATTCTCTTCTATGTTGTATAGACATATGCTCGATACGAGTCAAGTACACGTTTATTAAGTAAGTGGATGTTAATTTTCACTGTAAAAGAAAAATAAATCACAATCTATTTCAAGAACTCTTACTTAAAATTATCAAATAGAATAAAAAGTTTGGGGAATAAAAAAGTGCACGCCTCACAAGCTTATTCTACTATGAAATAAAAACGAGAGAAGCCGCTGAAAAAAAATGTATTTACCAACGATAATATCGACAACTGACGTCAAATTTTAATCATGACGTAGTTTAGATTTTCGTCGTAGTTAGATAATTTGATGACTATAGTATCAATGTTGTTGATAAAATTCTGGAATAGAATAGAACAAACAAAAAACTCAATTTAATTAAAATCTTTTAAACGTTTATGAGTTTAATAACCATCAGCAATAGGGTACATCCTGACGGCGAACGAAAACTTATTCAAAAAGATTTGTTCCAATTCATTGCGTAGATTTTTATGAAACGTCAGGACAAACAATTGCACAGATTAACTGACTCTCGTACTAATAATGTTTTAACTACATTTTTTGTACCTATACTAAATAAATGAATGAAAAAAACACGCTGACTTTATAGTGTAATGAATCTAGTTTTCGAATCATCCCTTTTTTATTGATTCAGTGTCTTAATTGAGAGATACTAACAACTTCATATTGCAAAATCGTCACATAACGGCAAGTCGAGAATAAAGCGCTCCCTCACGCTCGCGCGTTGCGAGGTGTGCAATTGTCTGCTTCTAAAATTCTTTATCTTGTATCTCATCATTTTGGTTAAGCAACCAATTTTTCGATAAATAAGTGTTATCACAAGATTTAAGAGCATTATCTCCGATCAATGCAATCAAATTCTCCAAGTTCAAAAAAACTAAAAATCAAAAACAAAATAAATTTTTTCTTAACACATTTCGAAAGAAATTCGAGCTTATTATTGCTTGTATAGAAAGTAGCGGAAATCTGACGATTTTTTGTTCTGAGAGCATTCTTTAAATATCGGTAATATCTTAATACAACGTTACCGTCTATCTAATCCAGAAGAATGAAATTCTTAGACATAGTATCTGCGTATTTCATTTTTGAAGTTCAAGCAAATTTAATCTGGAGAATTCTCCGATTATTCTCGAGTTTCAATTGATTAATTTCTTGAACTAAGAGAACTGAATCAATACTTTGAAAAATTCTGAAAATTCAAAAGAAATATTTTTGATTCATCAAGCTATTTTTTTCAGTTCAAAAAACTAATATATTCGGTTCAAAAAAATAATTCGGTTTTTTGTGCCACTCTATTATATACAAAAAATAAAAAACACATAATATCTTATCAAACATCATTTGATATACTGTATATACAAAGTGCCTGACATTTGGAATTGTAAATACACTTTCTTCGAACAATGATAAATAATTCTGTATAAACACACATTTATATTATATTATTCTTATTTAATCATAAACTTCAGATCAAAGTTACATTGTTTGTATTTTATTATTTATTATTAAACGATTTCTTCGGTTCTAAGACGACACTTCCTTTTTATAATTGATTATTTTTAAACGTTAAAGAATGAAGTCATTAAATTTATTCATTCAAAAAGCATTTGGTAAATTAGTGTTGCAGTTAATATATGTAATACTGGCCGGATGTCGTGCATTAAGATGAATTAGCGGTGCATCTATTTAGAGACAAAACCTCAGGATAATTTGCTAAACTGTCGGTATAAACGAAGTACTTATTTAACAATTATTCTGAAAGTGAGATTGCAGGGTGATAATTTAGAAATAATATTTTTGCGTAAATATATATGAATTGCAATTTTAAGTAAACTGTTAGCAGAATGCAGATTTCGGCTAAAAATATAAAATTGCGTTGATCATTACACGTTTAACCGGTAGTAAACTTTCTCTGCTTAGTGTACACGGTTTGATACCTCCTGGTGTTGTGCTAGTCCAAGGCGACGATGGATAACGGAATGTTCGTGTCGTGCCCACGTGTAATTTTCATTTATCTAGCACATACCATTGTTTTCTCTTTCTAATATTGCATAACACGTTATTTGTATCAAAAATAAATAAATTAAGTAATAAACAGTAAAGCGAAGCAGGATCTTAATATTGACATAGAAAATTTACTGATTCAGTTCACTTGATGTTTATGTTTCATTTGAGTGATTATTACTCTATCTATTATTATTTTTTAAAAATTACAGCTACTATAAGTATACTGCTCGTGTGGCGATAAGAATTATTTATTACCCTGCAGATAAATATTTATTTAAATTATTATTTTTAATGGTAAAATGTAAAACACGTCTTACGTCTAATGACTGATGTGTAATCAAGTAGAAAATGTAGGGGTAGAGGGAAAAACGAGTCTTGCAAATATCACGGTACTTATATCAACTGCATGCTTTGAATGCAGGATTGAATAGATTTCAATATAAAAAAATGTACGGAAAGAAAAAGATGACACTGGATATCATCCCAGATTACAGTCAGTGATATCTGTGGTAAAAAAATTTTAGATAGTCGTTAGTATCATCCAGATTATACTGGATGATATTTGGATTATACTCATTGTAATCTGGATTATACTGGGTGATATCTGGATTATACTC
>JZSA01002688.1:0-26435 GCA_000956155.1 Cotesia vestalis | reverse complement strand
AGAGAGCTTTCACTTCAACCGTGAAATTAATTGCGTCGAGTTGTCGCGCTTCCGAGCTCATTTTCATTTTTTTTTCAAGCACTTTTTCTGCTTCTTCATACACTCTGGCTTTACAAATCTTTTCAGTATCTCATTAATTTTTTTGACGCTTTATTCATCAGCTTCCACACAATTATAAATAGTTATTTATTTATTGTGTTCATTATTATTTATTTATATTATCATCAAGTGTTGTGAGGTTGTTATTGAACGTGGGAATATGGCAAGACTAAGGAGGGTTAGTAAGCGGTGCCAAAAGCATGAAAAAGTACTTCTGGTCTTATCAATTTGTGTTTAGAAATATATCATAGAATTTGAAAAACTGCGTCGAATTACGCCAACCGCGTGAAAATCGGTTCATTCATTCAAAAGTTATTGCAGTTTAAAAATTAAAAAAATAGTTTTTTATAAAACTTCTATTAGACTTTTGAGCTCTGAGAGCTCAAAACTACATGAAAATTATATTTTTGAGCTCTTCGAGTTCAATATCGTAATCAGCGCAATTTTGAGTGCTCAATTACGAAAGTAGCGGGAAGTTACAGGGATGTCCTTCAGGGTCAAGCGTTTTCCTAATTTTTTTTCAGTGTACGATAAAAAAATTGCCGATAGAATTTTTTATAAATAAAAAAATACCTTTACGTCATTTATCTAATTAAATAAAGTAAATAAATTTATTTAGAAAGTCAGATTCTTAATGATTATATGTACATACATTGATCGGTTAAAATAAAGTTATCCGAGTTGTGTTGTTGATTTTTCCGGTACTTGAGACTACTTTTAGTTATAACAGAAAACAAGAAATAAAATATTTAAAAAGGATGTATCGTTTTCTCCGAGCTCTAACATTCTCTGCATATATGTGGATTCTCTTCACTTAAAAGTATTTCATGATAGAGAATGCATGAGGAATTTATTGCCAAGGTTTAACACAGCCCTATCCTCGAATCCATAACCAACGAATGTGTGCATTTATCTCCAAGTTTAAATCTTCAAGACATTTTCTTGCCTCGAGTTATTTATTATTATTAATTATTCTAATTATATTTTACGTACTATGTCGACTCGAGTAATGCTTAATATCTGATCATGATTGATACACAGAAAAAAGAAAACTCGAAAAATTACAGTATAAAATGTGAATTCGGTCCCGTCGTAATCAAAATTAGAAAGATTACAGTTTGAAATAACATTTTTCTAAATTCAATTTTTTTTTTGCTTGAAGGGCAGAAAGTGTCAACTTTCAGCCCGCTGCGCTGTACGAAGTTGCCACTTGTTGTCTTCGTCGAGTTAAAAAAAGTATATTACACATCAAGGGCAGTAAAGTAAGAACAACAATTGAATGTGATCTGAGACATTTCTTACTTGACTTCCCTAGGTGTGTAATATACTATTACTGCTAGGCGAAACAAAGGCAACTTTGCGGCCTAGGACGGAAAAAACTCCTTTGCGCACGCTACTGCAATTTGCCTGGTTCAGAATAAAAAAATCTTCCAAATTAATTTCCTCGGTTTAAAATATTTTCTCTAAAATCAAATTAATTTATATATCATTGTATCGGCTTACAAATTTTACTTAAATTAACTTCTCTAGCCCAAGTCTAAAGTCTTGATAGTGTACATATATATTTGTCTGGATACTAAAATTCGGCTGTTGAATCATTAGATAATTATTTAACCGAGATAATTACCGAACATTGTTTGGCTTGTTAGTCGGAAGCTGACTAGTAAACTTGGATGAGAGTTAATAAGTAGCCCTGAGTATATAGAGTCCCGAGTGCAAAGCCGTGTGTAAATTAGCGACTTCAATTTGTAAGCTCTCGCGTGACTGGTTACAGAATACGGTGTATACTCATACGAATAAACGAAGCTCCAATCTATAGATACACTGGGAAAGTAAACTGAGGGAAAACGCCGCCACCACCACTATACAACAGCATCGTATACTATAACACACTCCTAAATACCACTATAACTGCTGTAGAGACCGGGTTTATCGTAAATACAATAATACGAGCGTCAGTGAGCCATTGCGAAGGAATACGATCGATACAAAAATGGTTCATGCTTGTTCATTCATTCCAATCTCTCTGCTGTCCCCTGTCCTGCTCTTTCACCCCTTTCGATTTAACTAACCCTTATATACATTATTAGCTTTTTTGTTTATTCGATCCGCTCTTCAGTGACTTGTATACAAACAAATTACCCCACATTTGATCTCAAACTCTAATCGATTCACATTTATAATTTATTGCTTTCAATTTATTTATTTTATCCCGTTATGTTGGCTTAGCGTTCACACCACTCAAGTTTTACCCTCTTGGTTACTGTTCATGTTCGGTCAAATAATAGTACTTTTACGTCCTACGAAAAATATATTAACATTATTTTTCCAGTCGTTGAGAGGGAAAATAATCCATTGAAATTGTACCAAAATAAGTCAGCTTTATGACTGCCTTTATTCTATTGAGCATAATAGTAATGATTAGGGAAAAAGTGGAAAATTCTTAATCCGTTCAATAAATAAATTTAAAGAAAAGTCAAAATTCAAAAAAAAAATAGGAAAACGGTTGACTGTGAAGGCCATTCCTGCAACTTCCTGCTACTTTCGTAATTAAGCAGTCAAAATTGCGCTTATTACGTTTTTGAACTCAAAGAGCTCAAAAGTCTGATAGAAGTTTAATGAAACACTATTTTTTGAATTTTCCAACCGCAATAACTTTTGAATGAATGAACCGATTTTCACGCGGTTGGCGGCATTCGACGCAGTTTTTTAAATTCTATGATACATTATTAAACACAAATCGATAAGACCGGAAGTTTCGGTGTAATTCGAAAAAAACGCTTTGATTCGATTTCTTTCCTCAACGATAACTCACGAACAAATCAACCGATTTTAACCGGCTTGGTGGCGATCGACGTGGTTTTTCGATGTTAAAAGCTGGTTAGTTTTTGGAATTGATCGATCGAGCCGTTTAAAAGTTATTCAAAAAAAACTTGATTTGAAAAAATTTTTTTTCGTAGTTTTTTTAAGATTCCTCAAAATCTATCGGTCGGAATCGGTCCAAATTGTATTCAAAATCTAAGTTTGGTCAAGCTCTTTCAAATGACACCAACTGCGATCAAATCGGCCAAGCCGTTCAAAAGTTATGAGAGGTTTACATACATACATACATACATACAGACATACAGACACCATCGAGGAAATAGTCAAGGAAGCTTTCTAGGACCTCAAAACGTCAAAATCTGATGAAAACTCGATTTTCGGAAAACGGGGTAAAATCACTAACTTTCCGATTTTTGAAAATTTTCAATTTTCTTAGCAGGAAGTTCAAAAGTATAGAAGTCTTTATGAAAAAGTTAACAAATCGTAATGCAAACATTCAATCAAAATTATTTGTGTTTAACGTAAGCTCTTAAGCCATACTCATTTGGATTTTCCAAACTATTTTAAATTTAGTACGTAATTATCAATTTTAAGCTAAGAAACAAAATTGCTTAAAATTTTCCACAAATTAATTTCTTCTTACGACATTGTTCATCTTTTACAAGATAAATCTCTTCTCTCAGTGCAACGAATAACGAAAGATGATAGATGTATGTGTTGTCTTGCTTACACCATCTGATATACCTATTATACATCCATATAAATATATATAAACTCAAAGTATTAAATTATTGACTTCAATTCAACCGCGACGCATTAGCATTCATCTATGAATAATGCATGGGCACCAACGGTTAATCCGACGGTATGTAAATTAATCTCTCTAATTGCGAATGACAAAACTTGATAATGCTATAAGAGAATAAGATCGTCTCTCACCAATTCTATTATAACCCCCTTACTTAGTATTGCCATCGTTTTCATTTAATTTTATTTTATTACTTATTTCTTCGTATTCATATTCTACGTATACATTCATACACCTTTTATTCATTTATTAATAATATTCCATCCATAAATATTTATGTATAACTTTTAAAATAAAATTTTAAATGAGCTTATTTTATTTTTTTATAATTAAAAGGTAAAACAAAATAGAGTTTATTTAAAACTACCTTTTTATTGCTCATTCGAACAGACAGACTATTCCTATTCAACGAATATGTAAGTACCGTGAAAAGAGACAATCTTAAAAAAATAATAGATATTCATATTAACATACAGAGAGCTGAGCTTTAGCTATTACTTACTTTTCTATTTAACTTAAGTCTTCTTTTGCTAAAAGATAAAATTCTTTTGTGAATCAAAAACGAGATCATTAGTATTGTAAATTTATAATTATAATTTAATTCTTCAATGATGGTATAATTACTAACTGTTTTATCATCTGTTGAGATTTTTTTAGCTCGACCTACAGAAAAGATAACACCACTCGCGGGAAAATTCAAACAAAAATAATGGAATAAAAAAAGTGTAGAAGTCTTTATGGAAAAGTTAACAAATCGTAATGTAAACATTCAATCTAAATAATTTGTGTATGACATGAGCGCTTAAGGCATGCTTATTTGGATTTTCCAAACTTTTTTATTTTTCTTATTTTTTTTGAGATTTCTCAAAATCTACTAGTCCAAATCGGTCTAAATCGTATTGAAAATCTAATTTTGGCCAAGCCCTTTCTAATGACGCCAAGCAAGTTCAAGGTTCAGAATTTGCCGCAAGATTTGACCTCATAGTGCTGAACACCGGAAATACTACAACTTTTAGAAGACCAGGATACCGGGAATCTATCCTTGATATCACGTTGGCGACTCCAATAATCGTGAACATGATCAAGGATTGGACAGTATCAGAGGAATACAGTGGCAGTGATCACCAACATATGACATTCAGCATTCGATTAGCACCTGTTCGGGTACCGCCTCGTGATTATCGACCACGGAAATGCCACGAGCTACGTCGGCTAGCAACGAGAGCTACAAAACACTCCCTTAATCAAGATCTACATTCGAGTGAGCACAAGTAGGTCAAAAAGAACCTAAATCGGGCTATCAAAGCAAGCAAAGCGAAATTGTGGCAAAAGATTTGTAATGACCTTGATAAAGACATCTGGGGTAAAGCCTACCAAATTGTTGCCAAACAACTTGCAAACGCTTCACCAGAAGTGCCGAAACCACCTGCCTTAATGAGCAGCATCGTAGCTGAGCTGTTTCCCAAACACCTACGGCGGGAAAGAAGACATTATATGAAAAACAGCGAAACACGGCTTGGAAGCGGTAAAGATTGGTTCTGTTGGACAAAAGTAAAGGTAGCCCTAAACCACCTTTGTCGTTCAGACCACTCTGCATGCTTGACATTGCAGAAAAACTGCTCGAAAAGCTCATACAAGGAAGACTACGCAACAATATCGATCGTGCTGAAGGCTTTGCCACAAACCACCATAGATTTCGGAAAAGACGACCGACAGTCGGCGCGATCCAGAAAGTCTGCGACAGCGAGAGAAGCATGGTCTGGTAGCCTCAAAGCCCGCAAGGTGTGTCTTATCCTCACACTAAACATAAAAAACGCCTTCAACAGCGCGAATTGGGGTGACATTTTAAATGCCTTGGAGCACAAATTTGACGCGAAGCCGGAAAATTTGGCAATAATCGATGACTTTCTTAACGAAAGAACGCTGATAGCAGAAACGACGGAAGGCCTACAAGAATGTGACATAACGTCTGGCGTGCCGCAAGGTTCAATCATGGGGCCTGACCTATGAAACGAGAACTATAACGAACTCCTAGAAATCCCGTTGCTAAAACAAGTGGAACTCACGGGCTTCGCGGACGACGTCGCGGCTACGAAAGTAGTAGACAGTACCGACGAGGCAGAACTACTTGTTCGAGAAACCATTGACGCCGTCGAAAATTGGCTTGAGAAACATCAACTGAAACTCGCCAAGCAGAAAAACAAGATCGTCGTCTTGACTCGACAAAAGTGGTTCCCAAAACCTTTTGTCGTCGACATGGGCGAAACAATATTGACATATACAAGGGCACTGCGTTATTTAGGAGTTGTGATTGACGAGAAGCTGTCTTTCCGAGAATACCTCGAAAACGCTTGCACGACAGCAAACACGACAGTATCCAACCTGTCGAGAATCATGACCAACACAGTGGGGCCACGAACCAGAAAAAGGAGGAGACTTCTAGAAGTAGTCCACTTTATATTACTCTACGGAGCGGATGTATGGGCGGATATTCTTAAGTAGAAGACTTACCAGCAAAAGATAGCGGCAGTGCAATGATGAGGAGTGCTCAGAGTCACCTGTACTTACCGTACAGTTTCAGAAGCAGTCGTATTGGTCATAGCAGGTGCCGCGTTAATCTATTTACTAGCATTTGAAAGGGCGAAAATCTACAACGCCAAAACAATTCTAAGAAGGCAAGAGTGAAGATAACGATGGAAATACTACATGAGTGGCAGGACCGATGGATATCCGCGGAAACAGGCAGATGGACGGCATACCTGATTCCGGACATAAACATCTGGCTTTCTCGACGAAAGAAGAAAATAACACGGGAGAGATGATAACGCTGACTGACATTGAACCTAGAATATTTAAAAGCTTATTGGAATTCATCTTCACAGACCAAGTTTCTGATATTGATCTTGTTGTTGAAGATTTCCCGAGAAAAAATGTTTCTATATAATCACATATAATTGTATATAATCATATATGATTATATATGGAATTGTATATAAGATTATATATAATTATATATGACTATATATGGAGCAATATACAGCCATGCAGGATTATATATAGTTCCATAGCTGATTTTCAAAAGGGTATCTTTTCATATTTTAAAAAAGCATTTTTTTGAACTTTTAAATATTAATTACTTCGAGAATTGTAAAGATTCCAAAATAAAAATCGAATTGTAGCTTTATAACCGATAGCACTTTATAGCAAAATTAAAAAATTTCGATAAAAATATTTAGAATTGAAGATAACCAGTTTTTTGTCTCGATTAATAAAAAATGAAAAGATACCCTTTTGAAAATCAGCTCCTCAAATATCAAAAAAAATTTTTTTATAGATTAAATTTTACTCTTGGGACGGTTATAAACATTAATATTAAATATTAAAAATGATTGTAGTTCAGATGCTGCGGAGCAAGAAGATTCGAGGATTGGTTAGCAAGCGAATGGTTCAAAGATGAACAAGTACAGCGTGATGGAAGTTTAGTACCTGATAGTTGTTGCAAAACACCCACACTACTCTGTGGAAGACGAGATCATCCATCTAATATTCAATACACGGTAAATTTATCTGCTTGATAATAATAATAATAACAAAGTAACAAAATTTGATGTAATTATGCTTATTTAAATAATTACAGGGATGCATATACAAGTTTTTGGAGACGACAAAGGAGCACCTGATTATCTTGGGAGCTGTCGGTCTCGGATTATCTGTTCTTGAAGTCTTCGGAATAATTCTTGGCTCCTGCCTTTATATAAAGCTACGGCATGATTTTGATGACTGAGAATTACTTTACTATGAAGACAACAATAACAGTCAAACCTGGTGCAGGTATGCACAGCATCATATTTGACAAGAAGCACCCGCGTAACGAAGAGATATCAATCTAACAGAAGACCGAGAAATATGAAGATATTGACAGTTTTTCTAAAAACTAACTATGATATCTCATCCGTTACGTATTACGTCGGAGAGTGAATACTTCCGAAGATGAATGATCGATTGCTAAACTAGTTTAACATGTTTTTATTGATATGACTATGTATTATGCTAACACGGTGTTCATAAAATTTATTATTACTATTAATATTAATGTGTAATAAACGAAAAAGGTGCTATCACGACTAAATTTACTCATCTGTACAAAGGAGACTATAATTTCTTTTCAGCAAAAAAAAATTGATGAGTGAATTTAGTATAAAAATTGTTATTTAATAAATAATCTCTATTTGTCCATGTAAAGTATTCGCTTTAAGAGCAATAGAACTAGTGCCAGAGGTAAAAATTTTAAGAGCTTCACTCTCAAAAAATTACACATAAATTTCGATAATATATAACTTCTGCCTGAAAAAAAAAATTAAATGGAACTTCATGACTGATTAAATCGACTTGAATTTTCATGACGCGAAATTAAAAGAGCTCACTGCTTAAGATAGTCGCATTGTTTTTATAAATATCCACGAAATTGTGTTCTATTTATAACTAACGATCAATAATTAAAAAACAAAAAATAAATTGAAATTTAATTATTATAATTATACTGTAAATTAAGAAGAAAATTAAATAGTAGTTTGTAAAATAGCTTTGTTAGTTAAATATAGAATTTTTAATCTATGAAAAATTATTGATACACAATCTACATAGAACACGAAGAATAATGCGATTAAAATTGTAATTCTTATGAATACGAAGAAATAATGATAGATTTTGCAGTTAGTATTTTTTAAAAAATGTTTTATTAATTATAAAAATTAATTTTGAATTTTATCTTTGGAAGAAATGGAAAAAATATAAATATTTATAAAAAAATTCAATCAAATCACATCGAGATATTTAATTTTTACTGAATCGAAGCATCGCAAAGTAAATTTATCGAAAATAAAATTGCTCTAGTTGGTAAAAAAAAGTAAATATGATTTTTGCTGTCGGCTAGTTTGCATTGACAACAAGCAAAATATTTTTTCAAACACTTTATTAAAGTCTTACAATTTATTTTTTAGTGTAGCATGTATTATAAAATCGCAACCATATTTATTTATTATATAAAATAATACTCGTATTTATATCTAATATAAAAAAGCTTTATTGTAAACCAAACGTAATTAACGAAAAATCAGTGAGTTACATTCTATTTGTATGATATTTATAAAATATTTGAATTTGGAGGACCATTAAAAAGGGTACATGGATTCTCTAATAATGAATAATAAGAATAATAAATGGTTTACTATACAGTCAAAAAGTATTGACTACTTTTGTAAAACGTGAATAACTTATATTTAAAAAAATGTCATTGAAATATGACACATATCGATCGATGAGTCAAAGTGTTATGTAACTCTATCCAAAATTGCTAATTTATAAAAAATTTTTGTCAAGAAATATAAACAATAAAAGATTAAAAAACGGGGTTTTTTTGGGGTCTCAAAATAAGCATCAACTTTAGACTTCTATAAAATCGTAAATTCAAATTTTTTGTTCACGCTGAATTTTTTGGTGATTAGTTGAACCTTCTTAAACGCAATGATGAAAAAAAATTTTTGTTTTTTCCATAAATTATTCTCATAATTTATAAACAATGGTCACTCACTATCTTTTGATCAAATGGAGATAGAAATTTGTTTCGAATTAGCATTTATAAAGGGTAAAATATTGGAATTACGTGCGAATTATGAAATTTGCCACCATCAAATTTTCTGATTTATTTAATTTTTAAAATTTGAGACAAGTGTTTACGGCCCCTATCGATTTTCGACCCTTTTGGAATTGATCCTTTCTTCATAGGCGTAATCACTCAAATATACCAGGAATATTATCTTTGTATACTTCTTTCTTACACAGTAGGTACAAAAATAAATAGTAAGTTGAATTCACGAAGTAGCCAGCCAAATTTTTAACAATAAAAATAATTTATAGAATATTACAAAAAAATAATGATATTTTTTTTTAATTTATCAATAACATTAGAATATTTTTAAATAATTTTCATTAAGACTTAGGCGTTATCTCTGCAATTATTTAATGAATTTTTAATGTCGTACACAATAACAATTTTTAACTACTGTAAAATAAGACACTTTTATCTTTCCTTCCGAAATTATACTACCTGGAAAATAAGTCTTATGTCGAAAAAATATTATAAAAACATTTATAAGTCGAAACTCCATATTTATCACTCATAAGCTTATCTTGAACCGGAGAAACTGTTTATTTTTTAAGCATCAACGTTTTATAATTTACAACTACAAAAATGGATCTATTATTTAGTTTAAAACAAACTGTCAAAGTGTTAACAGCTCTCTGCTTACAGTGTCAAGTTCAAGAATAGTAGTTATATTTTTTTTTTTAATTCTATATTTTTTGAACCAGTGATAAAAAAAATCTCAAAATTTATCAAAAGGCCTCAGGAGGTACTTAAAAATACCAAAAAATTGAGAAGTAAAAAATTAAAATGTAGTTTAATGAACAAAAAGGCAGATTTCAAAATTATTCACTTCAGATAAAAATTATTTTAATTTGAATTATTTATTATATGATACATTGATATCGTGATTTAGCTTTATAATTATTTTTACACCGACATTCATTACGAATACAAGCAGAATTTTCAATAGCACAAGCTTCATTTTTCCAACAAAATGCACCTAAAATCGGAGCACATCTTGAAGAATCTATTTCAAAATTATTGGGCCTACAAATACATATTTTCTCATATTTTGAACACATGGCGTGAGTTACTTCAGCACAATCTATATCTCTTCCACAGGGACTTCCCAACGTTGCTTATAAACAAAAAAAAAAGTTCAATTTTTACAATACAGTAAATAATTTTATTTTTATATTTGTATGAAATCTAAAATTTTTTTTCTGGAATAATTCTCACCTGGAATACACTGGTCATTAAATTTCGGTACGAGACCACTTTTACATTGACATTTTTCATCAACACAAAAAGAATTTTGGGGTCCGCATTCGCTGCTAATCTGGCAAGCCTCACCTAATTTTTTTCCATTAGAAATGCCTATAGATTTTTTATTTTGTTTGACAAACAATTTTTAATGTAGACAATATTAATAAAATATAAATAATATCAAAATTAGCAGACATCTAACAATCTTGAAATTTTTATAACAAATTAATGATTATAATTCATATTTATAATTTTTGCAAGTGATTATTTTTTATAAATTTTTTTTCATCATAATTTAATTACTATAAAAATCTAAAAAAATTGTAAGATGTCTATTAAATTTATTATTATAAATAATAAAATTCTTTTGAGATAGTTACCTTCAGAACATTCGAATTTAGATTGAAAAGAAAAACCAACTTGGCATTGGCACGTGTTATTAGCACATACAGAATTATTAACAGCGCATTTTTCATTTTTCCAACAAAATTCTCCTAAAAGTGGTGCGCATTTTGTATCCTCCACCTGAATATTACCTTCTCGACAAATACATTCTTTGTTTTTTGAACATTTCGCATGCCTTATTTTGTAACAGTCTTCGTCCCGTTCACAAAAGTTCCTCAGTTCTAATAATTTAATAAAAAAATTGCAATAAAATATCAACAATTAAAAATTTTCAGTTAAAAATTTTTTTTAATTGATCATAAATAAATAAATTAATATTCTAACGTGCATTTAAATATGATTAGAAAAAAATTTTTCTTCTTTTATAATTTATCTGATATTTAACAATAATAATTAAATGTTAACCAACTTGGCACACATTCAAAATTAGACTCGTCCGCTTTGAAGTTTAAATCACACAGGCATTTATCAAATATGCAAACGGTATTTTCCGGTAAGCAATCATTATTTCGCCAACAAAATCCGCCCATTAATGATACACACGTTGCGTTATTAAATGTTTGATGGTTTGGCCTACAAATACATCTCTTGTCTTTAGAGCACATTGCACGGTCGGTGTCATAACAATCTGGATTTTTTTCACAAGTCTGATTAAAATATGCTGTAAATTAAAGAGACATTGAAATACATTTTACATATAAGTACATTTACAAATTTAAAATTAATAAATCAGTAGTCAAATTATTCATACATAAAACGCAATGTGATTTATCAAGTGAAGGCAAAAATAATGGTTTGCATCGACACTTATTTTCAATACAAAGTGTATCTATTGGTGAACAATCATGATCATTGTTGCAATATCCATTTATTAATGACACACACACACCATTTTTGGGAATACCGTCTTCTCGACAGGTACAAGTTTTATTTTCTGAACACATTGCACGATTTATGTCGTAGCAATCTTTATCTTCTTGACATGATAACTCCAAAAAAACTAAAATATAAAAAAAAAAGATAATTTTGCTAAATTGTCGTAGAAAAATAATTAATTATTTATTGTCTTGGAATAAGATAATTTTAATAATTTTAAGCACTTACTTGACGTACATTCTTCATCAGATATTGGTTTAAAGTTATGCTCGCATTCGCAAGTACCATTTAAACATACAGAATTATTTGACAAACAATCACTATCTGTGTCACAATTTCCGCCGATAATCGGCTGGCATAAACCGTCTCGCTCAATGTAATTTTTATCGCAAGTGCATTTTTGATTATCTTCAGAACAAACTGAGTAATTGTCATAACAATCATAGTCTTCTCGACATTTCATACCTAAGCCAGCTAAAAAAAATTAATCAAAAATTTCAATATATTCTTCAAGCTTAATTTTTTAAATATAATCTGAAATCCGTAAAAAAAAAAATACTTTTACACTGAAAAAAATTTTTTTTTGTGAAAAATATTCAAAATTTTATTTCTTAGCTGAAGAAATAAAAATTTTTCTCACAGAGTGCCTTTCTTGTTGAAAAAAATTTTTTTAGATTTGGGAAAACATAATTTTGCATAAACATTCAGAAGTCTATCTAAAATTGTGACTTTTAATAAATTTAATGCAAATAAATAAAAAAATATTCAATGCTTATTAAACATACCATGTTTCATGCAATAATACTCTGATAACGATTCTATCATGATGCATTCGTCATTTTCTTCACAACATGGAATAAAATGATCAGGATTACACTGTTAAAAAAAATAAATTGTAAAATATAAATAGATATAAAATTTTATTGTTTATGAATTTTAATGAGTGAAAAAAAATGTTCACAGTTTACAAGTTTTGAAATAAAAATTAATTTGCTTATTAAATACTTACCAATTCACCGTAATATCTACACTTGTAATCTGAACTGCTTTCTCGGGTCTCTCCTATGTAAGCATGTACTAGTGAAACTCCAATGATGGTTGTAAATAAGAATTTAAGTAACATTGTTTTCTTTTCTGACATAGAATAATATTCCAATAAATAAAAAATAATTATTTAATAATTTAAAATTGTCTATTATTTGTCATTATATTTACCCTAGTCACAAAAATCAAAATCATTTAAAAAATTCCAAATTCTTGGATGTAAATTCAACAATTACAATTTTTAATTCTGTTAGATGGAATAATTTTTACGTATTCTACTACTTCAGATTCAACTTCCAATTACAAATTATCTTTTAATTGTAAGATATTTTTAGTGGACTTATAAAAAAGTTATTTAAGTAACGGGCTCATTTCATCGTAATGACTCAATTATAAATTAATTTAACGTTTAAAAAAAACCCGATAAGTTTAATGGTTTATAAGAAGGATTTCTTTTATGCCTGACACCTATGTAACTAAAAATTGAAAAATAAAATCACAAACCACAAAATTTTGGCTCACAAAAAATATCTATACCTCCGAATTAAAACATATCATTAACTAAAAATAATAATAATAATTTATTACTAAAATAATGGTACGGTAATTTTTCAATTTTATATTTTTTTATTAATATTGTCCAGCAATTTATGCGATGTTTGTTTTCCATTATTACAATATTTATTCGATAGTATAATGTTTATAATGGTAAATGATTAAAAAATTTCCATTAACAAATAAAACAATTACAATTAATTGTTAATGATTAGTATGTACTATTAAATTACTCCAATTTGATGTTCCATCTAAGAAATTACTATTAATTAATAAAAAAATATTAGATTGAGAACTATTAAACTGTTCAAGTAGAAACATTACTAACAAAAATATATAAAATCCTTTTTCTAATATCCTACAATAGTAAAATCTATTTATATTAATACATACTAATTTAATATCAAACAAGTAAAGACCGATGTGCATAATAATATAATTGATTATTTAATAATGTGCACAAATCGAATTTTTATGTTACTTGGCATTAATTTATTAATATCTAAAAATTGATCTATCGTTTAATTCTAAGTACTCCATTTAAATAATGAAGTTTTTATTTCGATTCATTATAAAAAAACCTATTCACCTCTTATCATTAAAATTTTATAAGAATGCAATTTCTCAATGCAAGTTATCTTACTTGAGAATTTCAAATATTATTAACTAAAATTCATGAACCAAATTCTTCCGTATTAGGCTCAATTGGTTTAAATTCATAAGATCCTCGACCATCCATTAACAAGTAATACTAAAACAAAAATAGTGAGACATAAATTAAATTATTGTGATTTTTTAATTTAATTGCAGTTGTAATTAGAAATGATTAAATAAATTTTTTTACCTCATGATGTTTCCACAGCGAACGTCGATGAGATACAGTGAACAATGAAATGTTTGCTTGTCGACAATAAGAGTACATCGAATCTTCAACATCTACGCTTACTGCACTCGTACATTCATCTAAGATTGCGAATTGTGGCTTGTGGTAAAATAACCTGGCCATCTGAAAATTTCATAAAAATTGCAATTATTTTTGTCATGATTAGTATCGTAAAAAAAAAGGCAATCAATATTTTTAGTATCCATTTTTTTATACTTTTTATACTTTTATATCCCCTTAAATGACAAAAAAAAAATTAACTTACAGCTATTCGTTGTTTTTCTCCTCCAGACAATACATCCATCCAATCAGCGACCGTATTCCATCCACCTTCTCGTTCTAACAAATGACCGAGTTGTACTAAATCTAAAAACTTTTGAAGATCGTCATCATTGGCATGATTACGTCTTTGCATTTCCGCCTGAGTATGATTAATCGCTTTGAAAATAATTTATTAACTACATATTCTATGTTGAAAATTTTTACACAAAAAAAGTAAAGACAAAATGCAAATAATTTAACTAATCACCTATTAACTATTAGGTAAATTTTTACATATTCATATCACACGCGTCCTTCGACGGTGGCGTCCCGACGTCGAGTGTCGCTCCCATCGCACTCATTTACCTGGACTTTTGTGGTCTACCCGCGACTTGTAGGCGTCGGCGTGGACTCACTACGTGTCAGTGAACTATAATGTATGTTCGTCCAGATAACGCAGGATCGCCAAGTCTTAAGTACTGAAAACTTAGAAACTGTATTCTGATGTTTAACCAGAGATATTCACCGCGTTGAAAAGCATCGATGAGATATGGAAGATCTGCTATCACATTTGATAGGATCCTATCGAGTGCAACTCCCTGCCGTGAACTTGTTGCATGTAGAACCACTGTTGTATATAGTAGAACTACTTTGGACTATTTCGTTGCCTAGAAAGTAAATCTGTGATCTTTATTTCTGCTCTTCTGCGCTGTTTTACTCGGAACTGGGGTTGTTGCGATTGATCGTTGTCCTGAGGGGACGGACTTTGTTTCGCCGCAGTGGATCACTTCCGGGATGCCGGGAAAAGAAAATAAAACCAATGATGAATTCATAGGATTTCTTTGAGAGGAAATTTAATGATTGAAATAACAATTATGTAAAAATTTTTTATTCAAGAAAAATGTTTTCTTCATAATTTTATTTTTGTTTCAAAATATTCAGCTTTCTGGATTAAAGAAATTAACTCTTTTATTAATAAATTATACTTTCATAAAATTCCCGATTGTTGTTAAACTAGATTCATGTATATCACGGAAAAAAGAAAAATAATAGTATTTAATGTAACATGGCACTTCGTGATGAAAACTGGAAAAATTACAGTTTCAAATGTAATTATTATAGATTTTATAAAAATTACATTATAAAATGTAATATTTATATTGAAACACGGAAAAAAGTAAACTGTAATATTCACTCGGATTCCGGTTAGTTTTTATAGTTTCATACAGTAAAGCGGACATCGGGGTGGCAAAAATGTAAATATTACAGAACTTAATGTAGAAAGTATAAAAGCCACAATTTATAATTTAATATCCAAAATAAGTAATTAGTAGTTGTCACTATAGTAAATAACGACTCTTTTATCTTTAAAAATTACAGTTTCAAACAGTAAAAATTGCCATTTCAATATATAGTCCATATTATGAAGTTTCAATCAAAGTATTGAAAATTCTGTTAAAAGTCCGAACGGAGTGTCCATTCAAATCTGCGACTCGTTTAGACTCAAATGTGTCATAGACAGATTAAAGATTCTATGCCGAAATGAGTTAACCAATGACCAGAGCCAGTTCCTTCAAAAACTGATAAACAAGAAAACAAAACCGACTTCCAATTTGGAGCTAGGGAATTGCAAAGTGTTGGGGAAAGCTACAATTTTGAACAAACTGGGTGAAAACGACAGTCTTGTGCTTAGAAAGTTGGGCGTTTACACTGATGACAGCACAACAATTTACAGCTGGAAACGATGCATCATGAACAATGAAATTATAATCAGCAAAAAGTACAATCAGGAAAAAAAACGAAAAAACTACACAGTTATTTTAAAAAACGGTCAGATTATTGGAATAACAAAATTCATCGGAATAAAACACCATGACAAGACGAACGCTTACTTACTTGGACGACATTATGCACTGAAGAAACAACCAATCATGAAAGACCGAAGACTAGACCACCTGATTGTATTGAATGACAGGGTGAACCAACTGACTGCGGTACACACTGAAATGGTAGCGCAAAGGGTTATGATCATGGGCGTTATGGAAGGGCAATACGTTACATACATACATTTTTGCAGTTCAGAAATGTTACAATAATGGCAACTGGATATGTGTCGGTGTAAATAATTGTATATAGTTAAGAAATAAACGTTAATGAAATGTCACAAAACAATAATAGACCATGAAATTTGAAATTCTAACCTAACATTCTTCCAACAGCTGCTGATCAGATCCAGTGTTCTCTTTCCGGTCTCTCGTCTACTAGCTAACCCTTGAAATCCCTCTAAATTCAAGATCCTAACCTAACATACGTCCAACAACTGCTGATCAGATCCAGTGTTCCCTTTCTGGTCTATCGTCTACCAGCTAACCGTTGAAATCCCTCTAAATTTAAGATTCTAAATAACAGTAACATGGGGAAACCACAGAAAAAACCCATGTTAGTACAGTCAGAGTTGGGTTAAGCCTACAGTGATCGATAGGAATCTCTTCTTTATCGACCACTGGAGTATAGCTCCCTCTCCTAGTGTGCAGAGATCCCTTGCACTAGCCAACATCGACTAAGCGGTCAGCCATCCAAGTACTGAGCACGCTTAATGCTGCTTAACATGCATAATCGCCCGAGTCAGACGTGTGCTGCACGGCTATCTCTACCACTTTATATATGTTACATATATTTTCGCATATATTTTTCACATATGTATTGTTCCATGCGGGAAACCCAGGGATATTCTAGGGAAATTCTTGTTCAATAGACTCGAGTAAGTCTTGTTGAATGATTTCTTCGGAAAACTTTCCGATTTCTGCTGCAGTTTTGGATACTGAATCTTAATTACTTGTCCTGTTCAAGAATTGCCTGCTTCTTTGCAAAGAGCTGGTTCAAGTATTTTCCGCAAGTGTCTGCTACAATATCAATATTACTAGGGTAATATAGATGTGGTCAGTCGACATAGAACTCCGACATCCAATTGTACAAAAAAAACCTCTTTGATAACAAAGACAGCTTTAATTCAAATTCTAGTTTCGGAGTAGTCGATTTTTGGTTCTGTTTCCGCCATCGAGAAATTTTTAAAATTCATTTACCAATGACTTGCGCGACAAATTCTCGTGTATGCTTGTCTATTTATTACTCTTTAAAAGTCACGTGACTTTTGTAAGCACACAAAACTGAAATATATTTTTTTATACACAAAAAATATAATGTATCATATATTGTTGACAATATATATTCTATTATACACGGCGATATTATGAAAAAATATATTGCTAAAAATGTATGCTTTAATGTAGATTAATTATTATATTAACGTATAATTGCGTAATATACGTTTACTGTATATGTTGTATATGCATTGTAATCATATACTTACCTGTATTCTTCACGTATATTATTTTATATCTTTTATCATATAATTTAATTTGTATAAAGATGATATACTTTAATTATATCGAAAAAATACATCAAATCATATAGTTAATTTCGCCGAATATATTACACCTTATTTACAATATATTTTGCGATATATTTTTAACATATATTTTATTTGCATACGGGTGTTCTGGAGAGATTATTTGATTTCTTACAGTAAATTTGTCTAATTGTAATCTAACAATTTCTTCTAGTATTTGTTCCAATACAGGTAACGTATTAATCGGTCTTAACTCGTTAGCTTTATTTGTTCCATTTATTTTCTGTAATGGTGTTATAGTTGAAATTTTCAGACAATCGGGTACCATTCCTAATTTTAAAGATTTATCGATCATATTTAATATTATATCACTATGGCCAGTCCAAATTAATTTGACAATACTAGTATTTAGATCATAACTTTTATTTTTATTACAATTTAATCCTGTTATGATTTTGTTAAGTCCATTATAGCTTATTTTATCGCAATTTTCCCATAAATCAATACAATCTAAATTATTATCACAGAAATTATTATCATTAAAATAATGAGAGTTAATATTGCACGATAAATCTGAATTATTATTTATATTACTATTATTTATGCTACTAACAATATCTTCTATACTATTTATGAAGTATTTATTTAATCTATTAGCAATCACTAGCTTATCAGTTACAATTGCACTCTCAAATTTAACTTCATTAATACCTGATTTACTATTCTTATTACCAAGCAATTGCTTTAGTGTTTTCCACATTTGTTTGGGGTCATGTTTATTACAATCTATTTCAGACTTATAGTATTCTAATTTATTACTTTTCAGTTGTTTAACAACTTCGTTACGGAAAATTTTTGTATTTAGCGATATCAGTTAGACTCTTAGATTTTTTAGCGTTTTTTAAAGCTTCATTTCTTTCTTTGATTAAACTAATGATTTTATTATCAATCTATGGTTTTTTTTTGCCATTAATATTTAACTTTTTTACTACGTTTAGGAGGTAAGGAATCCAAGATATTTACTATATTACTAAATACATTGACAACACGTTCATTCAATACTAATCCGTTATTATTATCATCACAGTCAATTACTGTGAAGTCGATGCTTCTTAATTTAGCTATTTCTTCCTGAAATAACTTTTCATCAAAGTTATTGTAATCTCTAAAAGTCATAATTTTTGACTTATTATTATTAATATTATAATCTTTATTATTTAGCTTTGCGTATATTATATTATGGTCTGCTATTTTTGGTTTATCCAATACCATAGTAGATAACTGAAAATTAGTAAATAAAAGATCAATAATAGTAGCTGAATTGAAAGTAGATATAGTTGGAGACATTATTTTTTGATCTAAACCTATGAGTTTCATATTATAAATTAATTTATTTGTATAAAAGCTATTTTTTGACACATTCGTATTAAAATCGCCTAATACTATTAATTTACTTAAATCAGTCCATTGTTCAGCCAATTCTACAATTTTCTTCGTAAATTGACTTATTTTATTGCTAGGAGATCTATATATATTACACAAGTAAAAATTATCGCTCTTGCCATTGATTTGCACGCAGTTTATCCAAGTGCCATCGATAGCCTGATTCGAATTATAAATAATTTTAAACTTTATATTTTTTAAAATATAAGTCACAACACCACCTGTTCTGCTGTTATTGGAGTCTGTCCGAACCATATCATAATTATGAAAAGCAATTTCACTATCGAGTATGTCGTCAGTCACATACGTCTCATTTAGACATAATATATCTGGCTTACACTCACTTACTAAAATGTCAATTTCATCTTTATGGCTAAGTCAACCACAAACATTAACTGCTACTATACAAAGAGGAAGAGATCTATGAACTACTACACTATTTTCTTTTTGCTATTGATTATCGTTGTTGTAGGGGAGGAGGGGGTCAATTAAGCCAAAAAAAGTTAAGCAATTTTTTTATAATTAAATTAAAACTAAATATTAACTTTTTTTCTCTTAGGAAGGTAGTTTGTTAAGTCTACTATCATTATCAATTCATAAATTAGACAATAAATAATGAGAATTTTTTAAAATTATTAATTTACTTAAATGCGTCAAATGGCTCAATTGACCCCCGCTCAGGAGCGATTGAGCCACTGCTTGGGGTCAATTGAACCATCAATATTTTAAGTATGAAATCGAACTTTCAATAAATAATATATTAATTATTAATTCTTATTATGATTATTGCACATTTTCAATGAACAATTCACACTTTATATAATACTCAAAAAGTGTAAATTTTATTAAATAATTTCTTACCAGCCGAAAAAAAATTTTGCATACCTAAAAATACAAAAGTCTCAATTTTTCAAAATTTATTGATTGTAATGATTTAAAATTTTGATCATGTTTGAGTTAGGAACATTAGAATTTAATTCTAAGAGGATAGAGCATTTTTTCAATTTTTTCGATTTTTTAAGTCGAGTGGCTCAATTGCCCGGTGGCTCAATTGACCCCCTTCTCCTCTAAATTTGGGTTATAATGGATATTATTATTGTTATTTTTATTGTTTATTATTCATTATTGCATGTGTCTGATTCATAGTAATAATTCCTTTTAAAGATGCAAATTCTTGTTTCAATTCAGGAGACAGAATCGCAAAATCATGCTTCTGTTTTTCGTGAAAGTCGTTCTTTAGCTCTTTAATTTGTTCTGTAATGTATTTCTTTATAACTTGTTTCATAGTTGTGATGTTATTTGTATTGACTTCATCTATTTTATCCATTAATGTTTTAATTCGATGGTCCATTCTTGAGAAGCTGTCATCCATAGTATTTTGTGTTGATGTTGATTCCAAGCTGACACAAGTTGTACTATTAGTTGAAGAGTTGTCATTTCTTGCAACAAAGGCCTTACTATTTTGAATTCCTATAGTTTTAAACAGACCAGTACATCGAACGAGTCCGTTATTCGAGTTGTATACTTTATGATAGTATGATTTAGCGCATGCAGGGTGAAAGTCTTTAAGGCAAAGTTTACATGAAGTTACTGAACGTCTTACAGGTCCCTTGCAACGAGCACAATTGTACACTCGACCAATCGTAGACATGGTGAATAGATAATACAAGACACTATATTAAAATTCCAGCTGTAGAGAAACAAAACCTCAAATAGCAAAACTTTTTTTGTTTCTTTCAATTTTAAATAAAAAACCACACACCTCTATAAATGAAACCACTCAATAAAATCTACGCAGCTTGATTTATATGATTTACATAATCACAACTCCAACAACACTCTGATTAAGGCAAAACCACCCAAAAAAGACGGAGCACTTCAAGACACGTCCACTCACTATAATAATAATAATAATAATAATAATAATAATAATAATAATAATAATAATAATAATAATAATAATAATAATAATAATAATAATAATAATAAAGTAGTATTATTACATTCTAAACATTAAATTTTTTCTTCTAAAACAACTGTTAAATAACGAAACATTAGCATATTGTAAATATGATAATAATTGTAATCGAAAAAACTATCGTATCTTTGACGTCGAAGCTTAATTGCAGTACGTTGTAATGAAATTGTACCATTAGAATGATACTCTGAAATAGAAATATCCATAGCACAAAACACTGCAGAAATACCAGTACCAGAACTGCAGTGAACAACAATAGGCGGCTCATAATTAGGATTATTTAGCCGTAACAAGTCTTTTTTAAAAGCCCGATGAATTCTTCTTACAGTTAATATAAACTCAATAAACTCAACAGATTCATGGACGAATAAAATTTTTGAGCAATCTAAACGAGAAATATGAATCATTTCATGAAGTTCTTTCGTCCCATCAGTAACATTTAGCACGGTCACTTTATAATTGTCACGGGTCATGATTTTAACCGTTTCAATTCGAAATTTTTGAACAACTTTGACTCCTCCTTCGTAGGGGTCCCAGTACCTATAAAATTGCTCTTCATGTAATTCGTCAGTTTCACACAGCATGACGATGATGCGCGTGCGGTGTAGCCATATCATCTTCCAAAACTGGTACATCGTCTTCCTCAAAGGGGCTTCAGTACAGATGAATTTTCTCTTTTGCGCCCATCCGTCAATGTAACTCGCGTTGATGTAGTCGCCGGATCCGTAGTCTACCGGAATAATCACCCTGTTGTGATCGTAGCAAAACCTGTTGACCTTTCCGTAGTTCACCCGGTTCTGCCTCAGCTGACAAGCGTAGAAAGTACCGAAGAATTTTTCTTCTCGCTTTACTTCGCAATATTCTCTGTTTAATATCCTCGTAAATTTTGGGTTCTGCCACAATTTTGTAAACTCTTTCCGATCTAGAGACTTGGAGTGATTACACCCCATTTTTTAAATTTAATAGTCCACCAATATTATTTTTCACAAGATCGGTCTTTCATGAAGTTATATTGCTAACTGAAACTGGCCAAAACAAAATTGAGCTCCGCCCAAAATAAACTTCCACAAGTCTAACACTAAACTGTTTCAGAGCTGGTGTTAGCTTCTCGTTAAAGTTTGGTACGTGTCGGTCTCTTTGCGCTCTGCGCTGATCACAAAAAGTCTAGCACTAACTTTTTGCCTGTTAGTATAAAATTTCAAAGTCTATATTTTTACTTTTCTGATGAAAAAAAATCTCCACACTTTCCTGATGAGAAAAAACATTTTATCCTGATTTTACATAAAATAAAAATTTTTTATTTTCTCCTTCAGAAATCAATAAAATCATTTTATAATAGAAGTATAAATTGTTAAAAAATAAATCTAAATAATTATGGACACTTTAGCATGAGCGGGGGTAAAATTATCCCAATGTGACTAGCGGGGTTATAGTGTTAACACAGAAAATACCAATTAGCTACCTGGGGTGATAGACATGTTTTACTTGATAAGATTAACACCCGCTGATAGGTCCCAGACGATATACAATTACTTAATTGAAAAGACCGGTATGCCCCGTCATAGTCTAAGAACAGATAGCTTATGACCTTCCCCGATCTTTTAACCATATGAAACATATTTTTGACAAAGTTTAAAAAATATATAAATACGTCTTAGATGAATTGCCTATCGAAATCCTGACCAGGCAATTTTTTTAATTATTTAACTAAAATTAATTTACAAATTAATTAATTTTTTTTTGTCTATCACCTAATGTAAAAAATATGAAAATAAATATTAAAAATATGCCCAAGTAGCCTTGCCTACAAGTAACCTGTTATTAATTACTGATTAATTTTAGGTCGGGAAGATCCTGGCTTATCCGTCTCTATGAGTAATTAGCTCTAGAAATATTGTGTTTACATTGTTGGCCTAATAATTTGCATAAATAGTTAAACAAGTCAGACGTTTTTTATATAAACTTAGTGTTATTTCAACACAATAGATAACATTGAAAAAATGTTACTTAAGTATTGAATAACATTTTTATTTTACCGAAAATTATTTATAAATAATCGCCAAACAACAGCCGTAAGCCATTTTTATGAAATACTCATCGGGTTATCGGTTTACCTTTAGTCCTGTTTATTGATAATAATATCACTCTAATATAACAATAACGTTAAAGCAAGAATTTTCCTCAAATTTTATAGGAAATCGTTTAATGCGCATGCCTACTGTTTGTTTCAATTAAAAAACTAATGTGACATTTTCATTGTTGTCGCTTTTCGATGCTACAGTAAGCAGTTTGTTTAAACTTTTGATGTTTTTCAAATATGAACATTAAATTTTACTCAAATTTGACTCACAACAAGCAAATAATCATCTAATATCAGAACCATAGTTATTATCAGCGAAAGCTATAAACCAGTCAAGAAATACATAATAAATATATTTATTTCTTCTTTTAAACTGAATTTACATTACACACTAATTATAGACTAATAATACTATAATAATGCTTTACGTGAATATGTACTTGTAATTATCAAAGCTTTTTAAATTATTAGTCAAAAAATCTGTTATCAATTTTTTGTTTTTAATATAATCTTTATTTTTGTACAAAAATAAATATGTTAAATAATTAAGTTAAGAAGTTTAAAACAGTGAGAAGTATTACAAGTACGCCATTTACAAATATGTGACCAAATAATTAAACACTTGTATGTTTTAATACGTCAATATTGATATAATTTATCACAATGGCTAGTCAATAAATATTATTTGATATAAAAAACTATAATATTGATACAAAGTCATATTAAAGAATCAAATGATAAATAAATTTGTTAAAAAAATATACATTATATTAGTGAAGTAAAGGGGGAGTATATATATATATATATATATATATATATATATATATATATATATATATATATATATATATATATATTATCTGTTTGCGAACCATATAAGAATTGAAAGAGAAACATTATCATTATTTATGATCCCTTATTAAAAAAAAGAATGAAAAATGATTTCACATGTTAAATGCCAATAAGAGATAGTATTGAAAAGGATTCGAAGGATTAGACAGTATCTAAAATGATTAATTTAAGAATCAAATCATTTTGAATTCTTTGTAATTTTTTTTTTTAATGAGGATAGGCAATTTAGAAGTCGAGCTCTTGGGAAAGTTTTCTAACGATAATGTCATACAACAAAAGCAATGAGAAGCAAACAAAAGCATAATAATGTTCAAACAATTGAGCTGTGTGTTATTGTGTGCGTTATTTGATTTGGTGACATAAAAGTCTGGACTAGTCCCTAGTTGTTATTTTAGATCATAAATATGTTGTTAAAAGGTCGAAACACTAGTAAACAATCCGAGGATAATTATTTACCATGCATAAACCTTTACAGGTTTCAAATCATATTATATATGGGTGTTGTTTGATTGAAACATGCTGTCAGTTAATAATAGGTAGTGTGACCAAGAAAAAATAAAATAATGACCGTCCTTATCAGAAAAATAAATTTTAAGAAATTACTTCTATATAATGGTCGGAAATCAAATATTCTTTTTACCCTTATTAGAAAAACAGTTTAAGATAATTTATAACAATTTTTAACGATTCAAAATGATTTGAATCTTTCCTCCTATAATAAAATTTAGATGAAATGTATGTGGCATCAATTTATCCGCGATGTGATTGGTCAAATGTATCATAAACATGAAAATATATGGAAACTGTATATTCAGGCGCGCGCTTGCGCGCGCCTATTACATTCTAGTTAGGAAAACAGTTTAAGATAATTTGTAACAATTAAAAATTGTTTGAGTTAACTACTACAAAGACATACACTTTGCATAGATTAAACCATGACAAATCGTTTTTTGTTCATCAAGGATAATCGTTTTCAATTATTTCTAATCTCTTTTCTCATCAGGGCGTAGAATTATGATGGATTGCAGACTTTGAGAAAGCTTCTCAATTAATAGAGCTTATAATTAGTGTTTAAAATTTTATTAGTGTTTTATAATCTATAAAAATATTTATAATTTATATCACGTTTTTTTATTAAAAATATTGATATGTTATGAAACATCAAAACATCAAGAATTAACAATAAAATAAAAAGAAATTTTTATAGCAGTACAACAAGTAATGTCTGTTACATACAATATAATTTATTGTATTAACAAATCAATTAATTTAACAATTCATAAAATTAACAGGTGTTAGAACAAGTAATTGCGAGATGGACATCGTTTAACGCCATCTAGTGAAGTTAAGCTCAACTACTACTGAACTATCACAGAGTATGTTAGAGAAAGATATATCACAAACCCTAACTCAAATTAATTATTAAATTTTATCTATAAGTCTTTTGTTAATATAAAATAATAGAAGCAACAATTAAGCATCACAGCAATAGTATTAGTAACATACTCTAAGATGAGAAGTTTATTTATCTTGACGGACAAATTTCTTCTTCTCTAATTAATGTCACGAATCGAAACATTAACACGTAATAAAGAATATAATCACTAAAATTGACAAAACTCTTGTGTTTCTGTTCACTAATCTTAGCAACTGTTAGAGGCAATGAAATTGTATGGTTAGCATAGTACTCTGAAATAGAATTATCCATTGCGCAAAACACTTCCGCTGCTCTAAAACCATAAGTACAATGTACAACTATAGGAGCTGTGCAATCACGAACTCTTTTATACAATAGATTATTTTTTCTTCCTTCAGAAACTGATCTTATATCATGAATAAAATTACAGAAGTCAATCGTTCCTTGAACGGTACAAAACTGAACCCAATCTGTGCAAGCGAAGTGGATTACTTCAAGAAATTCACCCGTTGCATTGTTAGTAACATCAAGTGTCGTCACTTTGTAATTTGAAAAAGATTTCACTTTAACCGTTTCAATTTTGAACGGCCTC
>JZSA01002687.1:0-30305 GCA_000956155.1 Cotesia vestalis | reverse complement strand
TAGCTCCCTCTCCTAGTGTGCAGAGATCCCTTGCACTAGCCAACATCGACTAAGCGGTCAGCCATCCAAGTACTGAGCACGCTTAATGCTGCTTAACATGCATAATCGCCCGAGTCAGACGTGTGCTGCACGGCTATCTCTACCACTTTATATATGTTACATATATTTTCGCATATATTTTTCACATATGTATTGTTCCATGCGGGAAACCCAGGGATATTCTAGGGAAATTCTTGTTCAATAGACTCGAGTAAGTCTTGTTGAATGATTTCTTCGGAAAACTTTCCGATTTCTGCTGCAGTTTTGGATACTGAATCTTAATTACTTGTCCTGTTCAAGAATTGCCTGCTTCTTTGCAAAGAGCTGGTTCAAGTATTTTCCGCAAGTGTCTGCTACAATATCAATATTACTAGGGTAATATAGATGTGGTCAGTCGACATAGAACTCCGACATCCAATTGTACAAAATAAAACCTCTTTGATAACAAAGACAGCTTTAATTCAAATTCTAGTTTCGGAGTAGTCGATTTTTGGTTCTGTTTCCGCCATCGAGAAATTTTTAAAATTCATTTACCAATGACTTGCGCGACAAATTCTCGTGTATGCTTGTCTATTTATTACTCTTTAAAAGTCACGTGACTTTTGTAAACACACAAAACTGAAATATATTTTTTTATACACAAAAAATATAATGTATCATATATTGTTGACAATATATATTCTATTATACATGGCGATATTATAAAAAAATATATTGCTAAAAATGTATGCTTTAATTTAGATTAATTATCATATTAACGTATAATTGCGTAATATACGTTTACTGTATATGTTGTATATGCATTGTAATCATATACTTACCTATATTCTTCACGTATATTATTTTATATCTTTTATCATATAATTTAATTTGTATAAAGATGATATACTTTAATTATATCGAAAAAATACATCAAATCATATAGTTAATTTCGCCGAATATATTACACCTTATTTACAATATATTTTGCGATATATTTTTAACATATATTTTATTTTCATACGGGTATCCCGCAGAAACAAAAAGCTAGGATATTTTATAAGCTCTGATTATTGAGCTATAATTAACGTTGCAATTCTCAGATTGCTTCAAGCTTTCCATTAATGTTGCAAATACTTTGTTTTATCTAATCCAATCTGTAAATTTCCGTAAGTCAATGAGAGTAGTCCAATGGGCTATTTTTATCGGCATATGTCTATTTTTTCATGAAGCAAGACAGCTTTGAGACTTGTTGATGATTTAATAAAGTCTCTATTTATCATTTCTATACGTGTTCAGTTTTAATTTATCAACTAAACCTCCAACTTTAGAGTATAAGGTGCCCGCGGATAATAAGGACTGTCGGGTAATAAGGTGAAACGGGATGTCGTTTGCTCGTTGGTCGCCCATTTTATTTATTTGAGGGCACCACTGGATTTTTAGACTCAGTATCCAGAACTGGACCAGAACATGGAGTATAGGTCAGGGTCGTGAGAGGTTGCTGAAAGGAATGAAAACCTAAACATAGAAATTCGTTTTACAAAATTATTTATTTATCCATTCCTTCTTACAATTGAAATAGAGGCCAATATAACAATATATAAAAATTCTCAGGATAAACACATTCACACACAACTCACATACCATTATATTTCGCGCTGTCTAGCTGACCCTCACGTCGCTGTAGTGCCCGCTGTCCACTAGACCCTCACGCTATTCTATCTACTTCGCGGTGTCCACCGGACCCTCACGCTACTCTATCTTAGTTTTCGCTGTCCCACGAACCCTCACGTCACTGTGTTGGACCCTCACGTTACTACACATGCTGTCCATGCAGCGCACGCTGTCCCACGGACCCTCACGTTACTCTAAGAGATTTACCCCGAAGCCAGAGGAGTATACCATGAAACCGAGGTAGACTCTTTACGCACACACAACCACACCAATTATAAATTCCATAATCCCAAAATACAATAAATTATTTCCCATTAATAAAATAATTTCAATTCTTACTTCTTAATGTTCATTTCTTAATTTCTATTTATCGTTCCTAAATTTCTACTTATAATTTTCTTAATAACTAAATTAATGCCGTGTTCTTAATATTACAACATTAATTATTTAATTCCAAGAGTTCTTTGTATCTTGAATTAATCCTATTTTTCCAATCCGAGAATTTATTAAATTAATTGTAATCCATTTATTTTAGTCCAAGTTAATTTAATTTCGATTCTTGAGTAACCTTAATTATTGTGTAAATTATTTTCATTTAATCCAACTATTTTATTTAGTCCATTTTAAACGATAAAATTTTACTAAATTTTATTTCCCTTATAAACGTGAAAATTTAACAAAAGTTATTTCGTTGTAAGCCGAGATTTCATTTTCGACCTTGAGAAGGTTTTATACTCAGTTTTAGCGTGTACAAAATGATTGACTATCTCTCTTGGTCTTGTGTCCTTGTCTCACAACTTTTGATGATTTCTTTTTCAAACGAAATTTACCAATATTTTATTCTTCACTTTGGACTAATTAATTCAAACAAGCATTTTAACAATTATTATCTGATCCTAATTTTTACTGTTTTATTTTATGCATTTCAATTTTATTCCAAATTATTTATTGAGCTATTTCCTGATTTTAATTTAATTTCAATTCTGCTGATTTTACTGAAACTTTTTACTGAGAGATTTTAATGAATTAATTTTAGTGTTGATCAAATTTTGTCTTAAATAATTCTTAAATAATTTAGGTTTACTTAATTCACATTTTTTCTAGCTTAAGCCAAATCATTAATTACACAATTACTAATAATTATTATTTTACACACGACATGAGAATCTGAAATTAATAACCCGAAATATGTTCCTACTATTATTAACCCAGATAGGCCTATGTGTAAAATAGGTAATCTGACTGGAACGAATCATTTTTCCTTAACAAATTAATTAATACCCCGAAATAGGTCCTGGTATTTTTAATTAATTGTTTTATAATTTTTCCAATCTTAATTGTAAATTTAATTTTAATTTATTTCGTAAAATTCGTGATTGTGACCGAACGCGAAATGGCGATGACCTTTAGTCGACATAAGGCCTGGCTGACGCCGCGAACCCGAGAAATTAATCAGACATCATAATTGTACCTGGAGTAAGTTTTCCTTTCCTTGGTTTTTTTTTTTCTATTTTTTTCAGTAATGCCTTTTGTCGCTGCACTCCTTGTTGAATTTTTCTGCGTACAATTGTCCTTGGTAAGGTTCTCAATTTTGCGGCAATGTCCCAGGTCACCACGTCGCGTTCTATTCTCCTCAGATATTAATTCCCTGTAACTGCAAGTTGGCATTAGAAATTCGTTATAATTTAATCAAATCTAAGCGAGCTGGCATATCGGCCTGGCAGGCATTAAATTTGTCAAGTTTTCATCCCCTCGTTCCACTTTAGAGCAAGCGAATTTAAATCAATTACCTGATTTGAATTCTTCGCGAGGTGTTGACTTCGACAGTTCGGTCACAATGAAATTTCCAATTCTTGTTGGTTTGTTTCTTTCTTCACTCTGTTTTTTCCCACTCTCTTTCTCTCGGCGCCGGCGCTTCCACCTTAGGGACTTACTTACTAACTTATACCTACTGGCGCGAGTACTCCAGAGCACAGCGCTCTGGGGAAACGGTAGATAATTAACTAATACGGATCGGAGACCTTCTTCGGATAAGGAAGGCCCCTGTACTCAGTTACAAAGGCCTAAGTGATAGAAATGCTATTTCAAATAACCGATTCCGCTAAAGACTTCTCTAGTGAAAGCGTCTAGCATAGAAATGTCGCTACAAGTTTATAGAGTCCTGATACAACGTCTCTTGTCTTTGATATTTCATCATCCGTCATATGCTAAAGTAAACGATTTGAATAAATGGTAAACATTTTTTGTAATTTTACATTTAATAATTTAAAATCATTGTTCTAATTTTTATCAACATCTTAAAAAGTATTGTTGCTCAATTTAAGTGATGATTAATCTTTAATACCAATTTTATCAAGTATAGTATAACTATTTCCAGTATGTACAATCCGCAGGCCTTATTACTCCACCGTAGTAAAATAAGGCCTACTCGCAAGGTTTTCGAAAAAATTCAATTTTGTGTTTGTTTATGGTAAAAATTTCCATTACTCCATTATATTTTATGGCTAACGTATCAATTTAAAAATTAATGATACATTGCAATACTCTCGATTGTTTTCAAAATTTCCCTTAGCTCGGCTTTATTACCTGCCGGTGCCTTAGTTTGGAAGAAATCATGTATAGTTCATTGCTATAATTATGAAAAATACTATTTTTAAATGATCAGTTTTTTGCAATTTACTCTGATTTTAAAGGAATGACGCGATAAATAATTCTCATATTCAGATTAAGCGCATTGATATCCAGACGGAACATACTCAATTTAGATCAAAAAAACTTTTTTTCGCGTATATAACTTTATTTTTTTGAGATTTTTGGCAGTTTTTTGTAAGTGACATAAGATTTCGGGGGCAGGGGGGGGGTTGTGGGATAAGATGACTAAAAATTCGGATTCAGCGCATCGATACATAACCTTAGGTAGGTACGTAGGTTCAGTCAAATGTAGAAGCCATTTTTTTTGTGTGCTGGTATAATCCTCCATATATACTTACACACAATTCGTTTTAAGATTCTTTAAGGATATATACATTACTATTTCATTATTTTTTCGAATTTTATATTATATTCACTCTCCTAACATTTTTCTCAGAATTCATACACCTTTACGATATGCCTCTCTTCTATCAACGATCTCTGAATCACCGGCAAGTTTATACCATCATCTCTCTCCAGGCATTATGTCAGGTCGACATAAAGTGAACTCTTACTCTCAGTATCAAGCTAATCACATCCGCCGAGACCACTCCGCAATCCAGTTGCAATGTCATTCCTTAAAAACTAACGCAGCTCTACAAAGTTATTTTGAAAAGCATAAAAAAAGTGCCGGGGAACTTCTTATGGAAAAATTTTCTATTAAAGACAAACATCAAGTTTTATCAAAAAGAATGCCACACACTTCAAAAACCCAATTATTTTCGAGGGGGCTGCGAGACACAATACAAAGACGAATGACTCGAAAATTAATGAAAAAACGATTGTCATCAGATATTCAACTCAGTTCTGATATACCCAAACATGAATCAGCAATCTCTCAAGTTCAGGCACAATTACTTGATAATTTGGTTGCCGAAGAGCAGGCTAAAATTGATAAAGAAAATACATCTCTTTCAAGAGCTAAAAATACTTTGGAAGAAAATTCGTTGACGTCTAGTGAATTTAATCAAGTAGATAATAAACATTTTTTCTCTTCAGAAGTTGATGCTAACTTATTCGAAGATAAAAACCATAGTAATAACAACAAAAAAACTGTCACAAATTCGATTTTAGAGATGAAGATAGAGAAAAATCTCGAAAATTTAAAAAACGATAGTAAATTTTCACCGTTACATATTTTAGTTCAATCGAAAAGCAATCACCAAACGGACGAATCATCAAACGATCATTTACATAACAGTAGTTATTTACTCATAGAAAAAAAATCTACATCAAAAACACAATTACACGAACTACAAACTACTTATACGCAGCAACAAAATACAACCAACATTGAAACATTGCAATTAAAAAATAACGTTTGTTGCTCAGAAGATATGGACACTTGCTCTAAAGATATCATTGAAAGAAACATTGAGGTCAAAAGTGGAAGGGGTTCAAACAATCAACAAGGCATTCAAGCTCAGTATGATCCACCGTTTGAAAAGTTGATCCAAGCACAGCCAAAAAACAGGCCAGAAGAATCGAGATCACTCACTGTGTCAAAAAATTTGCAAAATCACGTTGAAGATTGTAGTAGACAATTGGAAGTTGATAAATGTCAGAAATCTGCTTATAAGATTTGTAAGTTTCCTTTGCAGGATATTAATCAAATAAATTCGGATGAAATAAAAAGAATATCAACAAATAGTCCATTTTTACTTCAACCTAGAACATCAAATATTAAGGATAATGATGATTCAGAAGTTATAGTCCCAGTAAATAAAAATAACAATAATCATCACCAACCTAACTCGATTGTTGATGGCATGTTAGTTTCTTCAAAAAAGAAAATGAATGCAGAACAAAATGAGATTTCAAAATTGCGGAAAATATCTGATTATGGTAACATCTTAGAAAAAGAAAGTACTTTCGAAGAAAATAAAGATGACTCAAGAAAAGACTTGAACAATCATACTCAACACAGTATTAAGAAATTACAGTGTAATACATCGATTACTTTAACTAATAGTGAGCAAGTCACTAATGTACTTGCATTAGAAAAAAGTGCTTTGAACCGTTTGGAAAAGTCAGATCACGTGGAAAAAAATCCATCACGACTTAAAAACTTCAATTCATTTTCTGGTCGAAGTACTGTAGTGGACAGTGAAAATGAATTATCCAAATGTGATATTGTTTCAGTCACTGGAAAATTAATAAGTCATGATAAATCATCGAAAACTTTACGAGAGAATTGTTTTGGAAATGAAAATCGTTATCCTTTAAGTTCATCGGAAATTCAAGCTGCCCCAAAAAAATCTGAGCTTCTTGTTGACGATAAAAAGTTCAAGAGCATATCGTCGAGCTCAAACGATGTAGAGATTAAAGACGAAAAAGTTTGTTCTGAGAATTCAGATGAGCATTTTAATTCTTTGATTAAGCGCAATATCATGATAACACCTACATCGGAATCCGGAGCAACAGATATTAATTACGACTTCGATGTCAAACTAGAGGTTGGTTGTGTTGATGTCGATGAAAATAATGAAAAAAATAAATTAAGTGACTTTCAGATAGAAAAAATGATGAAAAAAAATAAGACATTCTTAATTGAACGAGATGTGGAAGAAAAACCAACAAAAAATTTGAAAATGAAGAGGTCAAATACAAGAAAAATTAAGAAAAGTACATCCGTCAGAAGGAATCAAAAAAGTCTGACTAAAAACGTAATTGATAAAAAGTTTGATGAAGTTACTGTATCGCCTTTGGAAATTCTTGAAGAGTCACAATTTTTACCCCAATTTGTGAATAAAAAAATCGAAACAGCTAACTATGGTCTCAACACTCAAATTTCAAGTAAACAAGAGAATAATAATAAAACTTCATTTAAAGATAATACATTATTGATTCAATTTCGAGATAAAAAAGGTAATTTCAATAATAGTAATGAAGAAATAGTAGAATATTCTGATATTGCTATCGATAAGAATTCAAAAAATTTTTCAAACAGTAATCAAACGGCTGAACAGAACAAGACTTCAAGATCACAAAAAAAATCAACGCCAAAACCGTCAAAAGAAAACACGCTGATTCAAAAAAACATCACAGCAGACAAACTGAAAGAAAAAAATTTATTAGTATCAAAAAATCGACCACTTGATCTTATCAAAATGTTTTACATAACTCCTGCATCATTATTGACGGCTACTCCAAGAGATTTGTCAACTGTTAGGCGGGCTAAAGTAAAAAAAAAAAAACATGTCGGATGTTCGTCATCTACAGATCATAATAGTACAGAAAGTGATGGAAGTACACAAAGCATAGCAGAAATAGAACATGAAAGGAGAGATTCACTGATTAGCAACGGAAGACCTAATGAAAAAACTTCGTCTGAAAGAAGTAATGACTCAAGTTTTGATGGCTCACCAACTTTACCAAGTACACTCAATTTACTATCTTCTTTTGATTTTTGAAATTTTTAATTTTTTAGTATTTTCTACAAAGTATTATGAGAAAAAATTTCGATGATTCTGTAAATTTATGGGGTATTCTATGTCAAATCGAAAATAAGTATGAATTTCGGTGAGAGTTGTCTCATCTTAAGAAAATAGCTCGGTGAAAAAGAAAAGATTTAAAAAATTATTTTTAAAAGCAATGCGAAATTAAAAATATCACTGTTTTTAAAGTATTTACTTTGCGGAATATTCGGAGAAAAAAATTTGCCTAATCACATATAAATATTTCTCTTCATACTTAGACAGAAGATTACGACGGGACCAGGCTTGGCTCAGGCTCGGCGTGGAATTGTAAGACTCTGGCCTTAGCTTGTAAGCCAGTTTTGGCTCAGCCTAGGTAGCAGTCTGGAGTGATAACATGGTGTCGAGCTAGGTTGTTAAGACTGGCCCAAACTTTTTAATTAAGCCTGGCCCAAGTTATGAAGCAAAAGCGAGCCCAGGCTTATTCATCACTGCAGAATTTACTAAAAGAAGTAGATTATGAAATGTACTTAGATTTTAATTATCTTATGTTATACCAAAGGAGTATTCGGAATCGAATCAGTGTGGCCAGATCGTGCGATTTTTTTACCCCCACTTTGCACCGTTTTCAATGTAGTCAGATGAGAGTGTTCTACAAAGTGGGGGTAAGAAACGAGCGCGATCTGGCCACACTGAATCCAATTTCAAATAAATTGAATCCTTTAAAATAAAATAGTACAATTCTGCGACAGGGTTGAATTATTTTGTATAAAATGGGTAGTTGATAGTAGAAATGATAAACAAGAAATTTTTTAATTGCTATTCATTTATTTATTTTAATTTTGATATAGCGATAATGCAAATTTGTAACGTTTGACTGTTAATTTATATCTAATTTCCGTTGTTTATAGAAATAAAGTAAAAATCGCATTCACCGTAACCGAGATTCGAACCCGAGTCGCGCGCTAACCAGACCGATACCTAACCTCCTACATCGTACGACCTATTAGTTGATGCATATCTCATCAGCCTACTCTATATGATGGCGGAGTGTGACGATTTATTTTTTATATGATGTATGTTATTTATATTGTATTTCGATGAAAACTAACTGATTTTTACAAATTTTTATATCAAAAAACCAAATTATGATATAGTAGACCAAGTAATTTTTGTTTTTCTTTTTATCTATTCAATTTACAACATTTTGTCAGCATAATTCTGACTTCTTCAGGTAACCTATGTGTAAGATTTAATAAAATTAATTAAAACAATTACAATGAACGTATTAAAACATTATGTGTTTTTGCTAAATACTTCAAGATATTGTTTGTTTCAATTTTAATAGTGTTGAAATATCTCTCGAACCAATCAACCGATTTTCAAGTTTTTGGCGGTAATCATTGCGATTTTTTGAGTTTAATAATAATTTTATCTTATCGAAAATGATCCGAAAAGAAATGTTGAAGTTATGTGAAAAAAAAAACACTTTTTTCGGTTTTCTATCGTTCACGATATCTCTCGAACAAATCAACCGATTTTGACCAAATTAGCAAAGGGCAAAGGTCGTAGTTTTTTAAGCTTAAGAACGAATAAGTTTGTAACAGGGTAAAAGTACCCTGTATCGATCAACTCCAGGAATTATTTTAAAGAAATCATTTATAAATATTTTCCAGACTTAAGTTTAATTTTAGTCAATATTATTCCTCTATCCATGAAATATTTGTATAATATAATAATCCGTAAAATAAAATTCGCAATATAGAAATTCGATACTAAAATTTCATTTCCAAGAATAAGACGCTTAGATGATTGTTAGTCTATTTTGTTATGATTTTTGGTACATGACTAGCAGTGACCTTCAACACCGTACAAATTCTTAACTGTATTTTATGTTAATATTTTTTAATAATTATTTAAATTTATTATTTTAAATTTGCGTTGGATTAGTGCAATTAAAAATAATTATCGGTGTTAAATAAAACTTTATAACTGTTGAGTTGAACTTTAATTAATAAAATTCGCAAACAAAGAAATATTTTTAGCTTGTTACGCGTAATCCTACATCTGGTTATTTACCTATCACGTAAACAAACCTCTGGACTAGCTTAGCGTCTTACTGGAATTTATTTAGATGTTGAAGAGGAGTGTGTCGCTCGGTGAATGAAGAATACCGGTGAATTATGGTAATAATTGTTTATTGGGTGTCCTCAAAGCACAGGAGTTACCCCGAATGGCCTTGAAAGTCTCTTTTACAAACGAGTTCTTAAGAACGAGATCTTAATCTAATACAATTATTCATTTGCAGCAACACTAATGATCTTATTACAGGAGAGAGATGGGACAGCTACAAAAATGAGAGTCATAGGCGATAATTAATTACGATGCTTATTAGCTTGGACTCGGCATAGATTCGGACAGACTAAAAACGACTGACTGATACAAGTGGTCGCTTCTCCTGGAGGTCACCGGTTTGTATCACTTCGATCGCGGGTGCCAGCAGACGCCTGTATTACTGCGCTAAATTCATCATGTTCCACGGATGAACTAAAATTATTTTACCTTCGAGAACTAGGTTGTTATTGTCGTGTTTCCTAGTCAGCAAGAAATCGTATTAATGCACCAAAAGTGATTCCCAGTACTAAGGTGCCTGTTTGCTCAGTTTCTATGAGAAAGAGTTCTATTAGCACCACGTGCAGCTTCATCTAGCACAACTCGCGATTCTCGGTAACCCGAATCCGGCTAATAATCCAAAAGAAATCTCGGTGTCTATTTCGCGTGGGCAAGTTGGCCCATCGATTTACAGAAATTATTGCGGGAATTTAATTCAAATTTCCGCGTGATGTTCTCCCGGGCTGGTCGCTGGTTTAAGCGCCGCCAAGGTCCGCGACGTACTGGGCATCAGCCCAGCTGGCCCGGGATATAACATATGAGATTGAGACTTGGTTGTAAATTAATATTAAATAGTCTATAAGCTATAATTAATAATGCTCTAAGTAGATTCATATTCCAACAATAAATAAAACATTTTTTTAACTTCCTGCTAATAAAATTGAAAATTTTCAGAAATCCACATTCCAACGAAACAGTTAAAATTTTTGAATTAAAATTTTGATTAAATATTATAAATTTAACGGGAACGTAACACCTCCCGACCTAAGAAAGTCGCAGCGGTTCACTGAGAAGCGGTGTGAGTTCTATAATAAATTTATACAAACCAAATCAAAGTTTAAGGTGCTTAACCTAAACCTGAGATACAACGTGAACATAAAATTGTTCTTAAAATCTAGTACAAAATTTAAGGTCTTTCTGACCTTGATCGTTTGGCACAAAAAAAACAATCGTTACATTTATTTGTTGAAATCTAATTTGTCGTTAATAGTGTTCGGTTGGTTCTTGGGTGTGGACCTCTTCCAGATGGACGTTTCTTGATCTTGAGTCTCGGTTCTAATTTTTCGGAAGCAGGATAGCTTTCATACTGTTATGAATGTCTAGTTAATGGATTTGACAGCATACGTGGCACACTGCGCGGCCAGACATAATATGCTTAAAGTAAGAAATTTCTTTACGTCGAATCCTCTTCAGTTGAAACTCCAATCCTTCAGGCTATACAATGAGCATAGCGCTATACCCAGATTTTTGAAATTTTTGCATGTGGCAGCCATCAACTTCTTGACCGTTGATGAGAACCAGTGGAAGTTGATGGTCCTGATTAATTCATTTGTCTCAATGTGTATAAATTCATACCTTATGCACGGGAGACATGCCTCCTCACATAAATCCTTTGGAGAAGTAGATCCTTCCAGAGGATTCGTTTTGGTCAAGTTTTCTTGACACAGCAACGCAGGTAGATCACTTTGCAGGTTTTTGAAGGCCATAGAGCACCATTCTGACATCGTGATTTCCGACAACCAAATGAGACCAGATCTTAAAAGTTTTTTTACATTTGAACTAAAAAATCTTAATTTATTTCTATTGTCTTTCATTTTCTTAATATTTGAGAAGATTAAAAATGAATTAATAACATTAAACTGTCTGCGACCCTTATTAAAACCATATTTGTCATACGTACAGTTAAAACAATCGTCATTCTCCAGGATAATATTTTTATCTGGAGGCAATTTTAATCTTATTTTAACCTTGCTATCTCTAAAGTTGAGCATCTAAAAACAAAATCTAATGCCATTTCTTAGCCAGCGTAGTCGTATCCATACACATCTTATGAATAATGAAATTAAAAATAAAATTTTCGTGATAGTTGAGCATGCAGACAAAACATAATCGCTTAATTTCTTTTGGGAATTAACACATTTCAAATTTCTATTGCGGGAGTCGTGTACTTCAGGGACAACCCACACTGGCGAACCATAATTCGAATCCAATGATTTTATATTATTGTTATCATCTGACGAGTAGAGCAATTTATGTTTAACTGGCAAAGAATCTACAGTTTCAATGCGTTCAATATCTAAATTTTTATCGATCTCAACTAACCCGGCGACTTGAGTTAACGATACCAGACCTTCCGTTTTCGTAAGAACTACGTGTTCTTCGGCTTGGTCTTTCAACAAATCGGTATCTAACTTACCTCGAGCTGATCGATCCCAATGAGCTCTTGGCAATGCCATAGACAGCTCATTGAGCTCTTTAACTAACGCGCACTGCTCTACTTCCAGTACATTATTAACTGTAATATTTTCCTTTGCAGAACAAAATTTTATCATTGGATTCGGCTCTTTATTTGGATAAAATTTCAGCGGTACGTCTACGTTAGGGTGGGTCAAAAAAATCGAATAATTTATTTTTGACTTTATACTCTGAAAAATAGGTTCGTAGACACCTAAAAAGAATTCTCTCCAAGTATAAGCTCTTAATTATAACGGGAAGGTCCTCCGCTTTGCGGGTTTCTATTTTTTTCGAATAATCAGATAAAAAAATTTGTATCTCGCTTCCAACTGCTTGGAAAAATATTCCGTGGCATAGATTTTGTGAGAAATTGAATGCTTTACAAAAAAGGTCTCTTATGACTTTTTCAAAAACTCAACCAATTAAAAGATATTCATAGTTGAAGTTTGGCTATTTTAAGGAAAACATTCGTTTTTATTATGAATTTTATAAATCGATGAAAAAAAATTATTTCGGATTGCGAAACTCATGATTTTGTAGGAAATTTACTGCTCTACAAAAATGGTCTCCTATGATTTTTTGATTAAGTGAAGCCGTTACGAGATATTCATCGTCAAACATTAACGAATATCAATATTTCCAGTTTTTGATCAATAATTCGATAAATTTTAATTTAAACTATGAGTTTCAGGAAAATTTACATAAATTTAAATTTCTATCATAAAAGTCACTCCTACAGGAGTTATTTGTTCAAAAATTCACTAAGAAGTTTTTGTTCTAATGATATTTTTTGTAAGCTTTATTTGTAATAATTTAAAATGTCAATTGCATTGGCATTTCATATTATTACGGTTGTTTAGTATATATTTTCAAATTTTATTCTACCAATTATACATAAATTTTTTTGTGAGAGAGGCTTTTTGTTCTGAATTACATTACTTCTTCTGTTGGTACTCTAACGCTAGCGCCACCTATGTTGTATTTCTTAACTATCTTCGTTGTCTACTTTTTTACCAGTACATTTTCAGTGCTCCAAAAACTCAAACTCTGCATTTGGAGGAAGCATTGAGCAAGCCCGTTTACAAGATCTTATGAAATCCGAGACTGCTGAACTAGAACCGTCAAAAGCAGGTACATACGATAACGCATCTTTCACCGTGATATTTCCCGTACATGCAATAGTTTCAAGAACGGAGGGCTTATCAACTTTAGAAGGAAGTTCGGTTTCCTTGAGTCGTTGGGCCCAGTCACTAAGTGATTGCGTGATTTCGCGAAGTTCGGAATCTCGGGCTTCAACTTCATTTTCTCGTTGAGTGACGTCAGTCTCTCTTTTCAACAAACGTTCTCCGAAAGCGGTTAACTCGCGTTCCTTTTCAATAAGCGCGAATTCACGTTTCTTTTGCTCTTGAAACTGAGCTTCGAGGAGCTGACTCCATTTGAAGAGCTCCACCTCCGTTTGAAATACTGCCATTATTACAATCTATCAATCACCGAACTACTATAATTTTTCTGAAAAGCCGTTATCATTGGTAACTAAATTAATTAAAATTTTGTTTCAATATAAAATAATGATACTCATCGATAAAACAGACACTTTAGACATTTACAAGCAATCATACGAATAAATTCAAGTTTAAGATCAAAATTTATGTTATAGATCGAATAACTAATTGAATTTTTGAGAGTTGAGGTTATAAAACATTCCATTATTTTCAAAAATTCAAAAAAGCTTACAAAATATTTAATTTAAATAGGTAAAATTCGTTCAAATATTCATCAATATGAAATTTCATAATGAGAACTTATGCAATGTATTAATGATTATATGAATAATTTTATATCACCAATGGTCCAGTTCACGACTTATCTTTTCTAAGGTTGACAGGCCGTTACCGATGACGAATAGAATTCACCAACACAATAATGCGTTCACAGCTTAACGACCTTAATATTATAAAAGTTAATCACAAGCTTCTCAGCGCAAATCATCAATAAAAGGTTCACCACCAAAATTTTCAATTTTATTAGATACATCGAAATTCATTCGAATTATCGGTAGAAACTCAAAATTTTAAAACTTTGCTTTTAGCGTACACTAACATACGCTCTTAATAATTTATCGAACGTCCAGAAAAAAAAATATTTCACTGTTCGAATAAATTATTTCATAGTCCGTAGCAACCATAGTTAATTTTTCATTCATTTTAATCCGTAGCAACACATTTCATTTATAATTTAAATTTTTCCAAAGAACTAGTCGCAAATAATATCACGACGCAAATTCACAGTTTATACAATTTTTCGTAGCAACACTTTTCACATATCAATTAAAAAGTATATCGTTTGTATATTGAAATTTCCACTTTAAACCATTTTTATGCGTTCAAGAGAGAGAGAGAGAGAGAGAGAGAGTGACATCCTGGTCACAGCACTACTGTTACGTTTTCGAAATTTATGATATTTAATTTTAATTTTTTCCAGGTTTAGCCGCGTTAGGTAGTCGTAATACCTTAAAATCATATAATTACATTAATCATGTTATATAAATAATATTAATGAAAAAAAAATTTCTGCATTTTTAAAATGTTGAAAATTTTTTTTTCAACTGAATAAAAAAAGTAGAAAAAAAAATCGGCCCACTCTGGGATACACAGGAATAATTGTAGAATTAATTGAAGTTTTTTTTGAAAAAAAAAAAAAATAAATTTAGAACGACGAACTTCGAAAAAATAACGATTTTTTACAAAAAACGCGATTATTTCATAGAAGCGATCATGTTAAATTTTTTTTATTCATTTTTTCAAAAAATTCAATTAAAAACAAAAATTTTGAAAAAAAAAAACACGTCCCGAAAGGTCAATTTTTGAGAGAGTTATGGCTATTTGAAAATGAAAGAGCCATTTTTTCTGAAAGCTTCATAACTTTTTTTGGGTTGGATAAAAAAATTTGAAAAAATTCTGAAAAACGTCTTTCATCGAGTAGAAAAAGATAAAAAATTTTCAGCGAAATCTAAAGGGGTAAGGTTCAAAAGTGGTCGATTTGGCATGGAATACCCCTTATTTATACTGTTATAAGAATTATTAATTTAAACTTATTAATTTAATAATGTTGAATTTATCTTTTATTATGCTTGTATATATCAATATTTATTGTAATTTTCTTGTATATATATTGTGAAAGTTGCCATCTGTTATTAACTTTGGCATAAGTAAATTATTTATCTATCTATGTAACATCTTTTCTTAAATATATACCCGGATAGCAAAATGACGTTTTAAGTCAGTGCGTATGAGCTCAGATTTATGATTTGGACTTCAGACCCTACGTCTGAATGACGTTTTCAAGACCTTCTCAAGAAGTTGAATGCGCCACCTAACGTAGACTTTTAGATCTCATCAAAAAGAGTTCTTAAAGAGCTCTTTTTTCTGAACTTGCAAAAATGAACACACCAAAAGCTCTTTTAACTGAGTTCACGGAAAGACGACGTAATTAATTGTTTTTTTTAAGTTCTCTAATAAGAGTTTAAAATGAATTCGTTCTTGGGAAGTCTGAAACAAGATCCCTTTTAGAATTCCTTTTTCTAGATCTTAATTGGCAGAGTAAATATATTAATCATCGACATTTTATTTAAACTTTTTGAATTCTCTGAAATGTAATTTTGACAATTTCTTAAACTTTATATATATTTAAATTGATTTTTATATATATGCTATTAGTCAATTTACAACAAAACAAAAATATCTCATGTATTTGAAATGTTCAACAATAATTATTCAAGATTATATTTTTAATAAAATGTTCAAAACCGATACCTGCAAGTGCTTTATAAGCTTCAAGAATTTCAACAATTTGTTTAGAATGGAATTTAATTTTATTTTTTTATTTTAATCACAATGGTAATCAACAAGAGTTTGTTAGTGATCTATATCATTTCATAATGTCACTCAAATAACCAAAGAATGGAGTACAAAACAAACCAAAAACTTAGCTATAAATAAAAAAAAAAAAAAAACCTCAAAAGTTATTGAGGATTATGTTTGCTGGCTGAAATTTTTACGCGTTCACTCGCGTGTTGCAACCAGGACATTATTGTTTGCTTGCAATCATCAAGCGAAGATCGAGAATTAGAAACCACTGTGTCTAGAAATAATTAAAAATCATAATCAGTCATGAAAATGTATTAGTCATATAAAAAATTTATTTTTTCCAAGTTTTCAAAAGCAAGTTAACAAATCTGACGAAAAAAATAATTCATGAATATTTTTTTAGCACAGGTAAAAAATTGTTTTCCTTTTGAAATAATAATCATTAAAGTTATTTAATGTAAAGATCAAATTGTTACAGCTTAAAATCGTTTATTTACCTCTCAAATGCTCCACGAAAGGCATTTTCTCAACCTTTATAGTCTTTTTCTGGCCACTCCAAGATAATTTGCAGCAAAGGTCATCTGTTAAAATAAATCCTAATACGATTCGAATACTTTTCTTTCCATCTGAATTTTGTCGTTGCTTAATGAGATCCACCTGAAAAATTTTAGATTGTAAAATCATGTCGATAATAAATTTATAATTTTTTTAGTTAGGCCGTAATAAGCAACAGCACCTTGTTCATCATTATTCGTATTATTTTTTTATAACAAACAAATACAGAAGCATTAATGATTAATGAATCAATGATATGTAGTGTCCAAGATTTATTTTGAACTCTTTATTTATTTTTTGAAAACCAGTTATTGTTTACTACCTGTTATTATTCAATTTCATGGTTTAAGATATTGTTTATTTACAAGAAAATTATAAAAATTCGAAACAGTAAGAACTTAGTCATTTTATAAAATGTAAATTGTCAAAATTCCATGCAAGTATTTGAGTTAAATTTTTTATAAATACGTATTTTTTGTGAAAATTGGAAAGCAATTTACAACGAAAACAAACATGAAATTTTGTGCAATTTTTGGGTAAATAAAGAAAGGAATTACATATTGAGTGCGTGCTGCTTCTTTGTCGATTAATGATTGATTGAATTTCTTCAGATCTTCATGACTAGATATTGGGAAATTCGGTAGTACATTTGCCTGGTGAGTAGTAGTTGGCTGAGGATTATCAGCATGTATATTCAATAATGCGTCGAGCTTACGAGATATGGAGTTTAAAATCGAATGACATGCAGCTGTAGAAAAATAAAGAAATGTTTGATACCATAGGCGAATTGAAAGCTTTTTTCCAAAACCAGTTTCAACATAATGAGAATAAATTAAGAAAATCAGATAGATAAATAATAGAATCAATGAATACTTACAACAACAGTTGTGAGATTTTAAAGACTGTACAGTTGAACTACTAACAGGAACAATTGAATCAACAGTACGAGGTAAGCTTGGTGTTCTTGGAGTACTTGGAGTAGTAAAGCTTCCTTTTGTGGACGAAAAACCAGCTGCATTTTGATCATCGTCAGGTAGATTTGGATTTGTTACATTATCTCTCAACCCAACTACATGACTAGTTGTTGGTTTATCTTCTGGATTTTTTGGATATTTATTTTCACCTGAGTTGTGTTGTGACAAACTTTTAAGTTTCTGACAATTCTCGTCTACGTTTGTAGTATTTTTTTTACCATTACCTGGTATTTCTATAAAGAATAAAGTCAATAAAGCCATGAATCACAGAATAAAATTAGTTCAGTGTTTAATTTGTTTTTACTCAACACTTACGAACAGCTTCAACTTGACGTACAATCGGCTTACTTGTTACTTCTGATTGTTTATACTTGGGGTGGGGCGGATCATCGGAGTAATTACCGTAATCGAGCTCCTGAGTTTCAAGAAAATCGCCGTCACTTAGTGGTTCCACAGCGTTAATTTCATGGCCTCCATTATAATTGAAAGATGGCATTTTTGCCTTTTCTGAACGATCTAACTCCTTATCTGTGACAAGAGAATAAAATGAAATGATACTCATACAGCAATACATTTTTAGCAACTTTTATAAGCAATTTAATAAAAGAATAAATTGATACTGTACCTTCATAATTTTTATTTTTAGTATTTTCGTCTTCATCGCTATCACGGTCACTGGAAGAACTGTCATTGAAACGTGCTGGTTTTTTTCGTCTACGTTTGGTAGTTTTTTCACGATCAACGATACTTTTAACGGATGTTTCATCACATGTCGACATGTCTACAGCAGCAATTTGAACGGCTCGAGCAGTATCAAAATTGTCTTTTGTTTATAATTAAAAAACAATACATTAATTATAGCAATTATTATTATAAATTCGACTTTACCCATAAACAACACAGAAACTTACCGTACAGTCCTAATAGTTTGTCATACTTAAAAGTTTCCCAATCAGCCTTTGGGACAAATTTTTTCTTGCACGCTAAAGTGGCATTAATTTTTTTATGAGGCCACGTAATTATTTTCTCATCATTGTTTATCCATGATTCTGGGACAGTTGCACACCAACTGCCAGAAAACGCAAAAAAATAATCCTGAAAGAATGAGATGTTCAAATTAGCAAAAATGTATATGAGGTTATAGTTTGCACTATACAATATATTCATCCATTATTCAATTAGATCTTTGTAAATTTTCTAAATTATTATTTTTTGATGTATCTTAGTGTTTAATTACCATCTTTTTTTTTTGTACAAAATACTATTCACGATACTTCAATAGCACAGAAAAAAGACGCGTCTTAGTATATCTACACCGGACTTCACTAAACTTGTAAGTAAAACCCATGTGTTTGTCTTCCTCTTACTCTGACTGGTTTAACAATTTCAACGTAAGATAGCGCGTAAACAGTAGCGCGTGGATTTTCAATTACAACGAGTGACGGAGTTGAATAACCCAATAATAAATGATGCTTTTCATAATACATTAAAATTTATTTTTATATGTCATATATATTAAATATTATAAGTTGAATACATATTTCTTTAAATTGATAATTCATATATTTAATTTGAAGAATGGATCAACGGGAAGAAAGTGAATGATTTATTGTCAGGTATGCAAATAGCTTTTTTTGATATTTTATTTGCTCTAATAAATTTAAAAGTGGACCATGTATGTCCAGTAACAATAAATAGTAGTTTTGAGTCAATCGGGTAATTTTTAAAATTTTTAAAGTTAATTAACGTTTCGCCTCCCTCGCAGTTTCGGAATAACTGTGAAATCACAGTGAATTCACAGTGAAATCGTCTTCACTGTAAATCCACTGTAGGTTCACGGTAATTTCATAGTGAATTCACTGTGATTTTGTGCCATTTGGTCACTATGGTTTAGTAGTGGTATCACTGTAGATTCATGGTAGTCTCACAGAGATAACACCGTGAGTTCACAATAGTTCCACAGTGAATTCATAGTAATTTCACTGTGAACTCATTGTGAATTCACAGTAAATCCACTGTGAACTCATTGGGTCCGGGGTAAGAAAATTGTATATGATTTATATATAATAACATCTAATTTAAATATAATTATGTATAATGGTTTTTGTAATTATATAAAATCATGTATAATTACATATAACTATATATAATCATGTATAATTATATATAATTATACATGATTTTGTATATAATTAAATGTAATGGTTTTTGCGATTTCGAATAATTATATATGATTAATATATAATTAATATAATTATATATGATTGATATATAATTAATATAATTATATATGATTGATATATAATTATATGTAATAATATTGATTGATATATAATTATATGTAATAATATAAAATGGTTTTTGCAATTTCGAAAAATTATACATGATTCATATATCATTATATGTAACGAAAAAAAAAATAGTCATTTATATAACATATGCAGAAGTTGTAGTTCACACGAACGTATTGTCTCAAGATGTTCTCTTAGGTCAATTGGTAGCAAGTCAGACTTCCGAGTATGAGGTTCACGATTCGATTCCTGCTCCCGACAGGTATTTTTTTTTTTTTTTTCATGGAAATAATTATATATAATTATTTTTACCCTGGTGAATTCTCTGTGAATTCACCGTAAATTCACTGTGGATTCACCGTAAATTCACTGTGGATTCATTGTGATTTCATTGTGAATTCACAGTGGTACCACTCTAAACTCACAGCATTACCACTATGAGATGACCATATAACTACAGTAACCGAATGGCACAAAATTATAGTGATTTCACCGTAATTCCATCATGGTCGCACTGTCTTTTTACTATAATCTCACTAAAATTTTACTGTGATTTTACAGTGATTCCAAAAACGCGAGGGCTTTCAAAAAAATTTTACCGTTTCTTCTAAAAATATTACACAGACAAAAAATATCATTATTTTTTAAATAGCAAAATCTATTACAATTTTGGGAAGCAGATAAAATAAATTTTCCATAATTAATTTTATTATATGAAGGGAATTCACTGAATTTGGTCATTTTACGATTAAAATTAGATACTTTTGGGTTTTGGAGTACATTTTTAATAACTTCCTGCTGATAACCACAGGTTGCGCGTTCTTCAAGAAGTTTATGGAGTTGCTGAAGTGGTTTTTCACCCTTTTTTAGAATTTTTTGGAGAAAATATAAGTAGCTTTCAAATGAGAAAGCACTAAATGTATCCAAAGGACCAAATTTTAATACATCATCAGCTAAATGAACTAAATTATGTATGTTATAAATCACAAAATTTTCTCCATACAATTTTATCGATTCAGTGACGAAGTAGTGTAATAAACTTTTAGCACAGGCATTGTTTTTAATACAATCATTTTCATCACATAAAATTCTTATCGCAACGTGTAGACAATTAAAATGATACAAGTATTTTTGCGGGAGATAACCTTTAAAGACTATTGGACCAACATATAATAGGAACAATCTAAACTCTGTTGCTTTCCATCCATCAACTTCACCTAAATCTCGAGTTTTTCTTACGAATTCAGAAGGTATCCGAGCCTTTATTGATGTTAACGAAGCTGATATGCTCTTAAACGTCTTGTGACTAAATTTGAGTAGTGTTTTTTCATCTACTCGCCACCCTTTCATCCACAAGTTTATTATTTTCTTCTCAACTCCAAGACATACAAGATGCATATATTCGACGGTGTTGGTTATATATAGGAATAGTGTTATAAATAAACGTGTAAATAATTGGCAGACAGTTTCAAATACAATTTATTAATAAGAAGAAAATATTATACGTAGTAACAACTTAATGGTTCAAGAAAGACTGACTACTTACAAGTAGGCAGTAATTCAATAATCCCTATTGGTATTTATGAGCAACATATGAAATCGGATAATTATAGAAATATATAAGTATGCATGTTTGCTATGATGACTAAACTTTCAACACACCCTCTCAAACTGCATACTCTAAAATATTAATTAATTTCTGTAATTAGTAACCGAATCCAAAACCATCCATACATTTTTCGTGCATAACACGAGATAATGGTTTTGTTAGCACATCAGCAATCATCTCACTCGTCGATACATGACATACATTTATCAACTTATTCGTAATTGCTTCGCGTATAAAATGATATTTTATATCAATATGTTTCGTTCGCGCATGAAACATTGAATCAACAGCTAAACATTGTGCGCCATAGTTATCTACAAAAATATTCATTTTTGCCCAATCACTCAGTTCTAATTCGCGAAATAAACTTTGCAAATACAAAGCTCCTTTTGTAGCCTCTGCTAAACTCACATACTCGGCCTCGGTCGACGACAGAGCAACAGGACGTTGTTTTTGAGATTTCCCAGATATAGCCGCGCCGCTGAACAAAAATACATAGCCCGAATAAGATTTTCGGTCAATCGTACACCCACCCCAATCGGAATCTGAATAGCCAATTAAAGCCTTATCAACTTTACTATAAACAAGTCCAGCACTTATAGTCCTAGCTAAATATCTCAACACACGCTTTCAGGTAACCAATGACATTTACGCGGCCTTTCAACGAATTGAGCTAACCTCGAGACAGTATTCGAAATATCAGGTCGAGTCGCTAAAGATACATACATAAGGGCACCAATTAATTCGCGGTATGGATACTCTTCATGTGACTTATCCTCGCTTACATTTTCAAAATGTACATTTAACTCGGAAGGCGTTGCAACCGGATTACAGTCATTCATACCGTATTGTTTAAGGAATGCAGCGATATATCCCGATTGAGAGAGCTCTATCTGCTCTTCATACTGAACTATTTCTAAACCAAGACAATATTTTGCAAGACCTAATTCTTTTAACTCAAAAGATTCCATTAAATCTCGCTTTAGCTTATCTACCTCTTTTATATCATTTGACGCAACAAGAATATCATCTACATACACTAATACTAAAGTAATACAATTTTTAATTCTTCGAAAGAATAAACAAGGTTCATTTTTTGCTATTTTAAAACCAACTTGTCCCAATTTCTCACTTAACCTCGCGTACCACTGTCTGCCAGCCTGTTTTAGACCATATAGTGCCTTTTTCAGCTTGCACGCATTTCCACCACTCTTTAGTTGGTGTAACATTTCTTTAGCACGCGCACACACTTTTAAATCACACTTATCACTGGCGATGATATTCTGCAACATCTCGATCAGCATATCCGGTACCTTCATGATCACTTATTCTTCCAATGACACATTGAGGTATGCGGTCACTACATCGAACTGCCAAATTTTTAGCTTGAGTTGCGCTGCGAATGCTAGCATTAATCTCAAAGTCTCTAGCCTCGCGACAGGTGCAAATGTCTTGTGATAGTCAACGCCGTACCTTTGACTATATCCTTCCGCCACTAATCGGGCCTTACGTTTCACGATCTCACCACTAGTGTCATATTTATTTGTCAAAACTAAACGACACCCAACAACATTTTCTTCATCGCTCCTTTTAATAATATCCCAAGTATCATTCATTATCAGTGATATAACCTCACTTTCAATAGCCTCCAGCCATTCATCTGATACATCACTCTTGAGCGCTTCTTTTACACTAACCTCTGCAACATTGACAAATACGTCGTCCTCGAGTTCATCTTCATTGCCAATTTGGTTATTTGAATCGGGGTCACCACTTGGTGGTGTATCTTCTGACGTGGTTTGTGACTGAAACAACTTCCTCGGTCGCCCTTGACGATTTGTTCGAAGCAGACGGGGTCTGCCACGCCCACGTTTAACAGTCTGTTTTTCAGAAGAAATACTTTCATCCTTGGGCGTCCGTGGCGATTCAGGGAATTTTTGGACAAGTCGTGGCGATAGTTCGACTGTCTTCTTGTGATCATCGTTTGGCATTATCCACTCGTCGAAAATCTGTGTATCCCAAGGGCCATTTCATGTATCCTCATTGAACTTTGCATCTCGCGCTTCAATTAACTTCCGTGCACCTGGAATCCACACGTGAAAACCTTTTCGTTCTCTCGGATATCCTACAAAAATGCCACTTGTGGACCTCGGAGCCAATTTATCTTTATTTGGTTCTTTATTTAACACAGCTACTTTTGACCCAAACTTTTTGAAATAATTTATATTATTTCGTTTACCCGTCCACACTTCATACGGAATTGCAAAGTCTAAACTGGCTGTAGGGCAACGATTTCTAATATGACACGCTGTGGCTATAGCCTCAGACCAAAACATCCCGCTCATTCCAGACGACAGCAATAAACACCGACCCATATCCAATAGTGTACGATTCATTCGTTCACTTACTCCATTCTGTTGGGGAGTATAAGGTATACTTAATCGCCGCGTAATACCCTGATCGGCCAAATATTTATCAAACTCTGTATTACAATACTCGCGGCCATTATCCGATTGTAAACACTTAATCTTTTTGCCTGTCTGTCTCTCAACTAATTGTTGATATAGTCTGAATGCTTCAAAAACACCACACTTGCGCTTGATAAAATACACTTGGCACCACCGCGTACAGTCATCAACAAAAGTAACGAAGTACTTTGCTCCACCGGTGGATTCGGTTCTAAATGGACCAACAACTTCCGAATGTACTATTTCAAGTACTTCTTTGCACTTTTCATGCTTACTGCGAAAAGGCAAAGCAGTCATTTTGCCCTTTAGGCACACCTCACAACTAGATAACTGATTCACGTTACTTACATTTATTTGTGGTAAAAACCCGTCACTTACTAATTTCACAAGATCTTTACCGTTCAAATGTCCAAGTCTCTCATGCCACAATAATAACTGATCATCGAGTTTGCTTATTGCAGTTTCCGCACACTCGACACTTTCGCGCACATAATATAGGTCATCTTTGCGATCGGCAATCATTATCACATCTCCTTGAGAACTACACACAATCGCACTGTCCCTTTTGAAAGTAACTTCAAAATTTTTATCGGTGATTTTTGCAACTGATATTAAATTAGATCTTAAGTTAGGCACATACAAAGTATCGCGGAATTCTATCAGTTTTTTACCCTTCCCCTTGTCACTACTTACTGATATACACACTTCACCTTCGCCTTTTACTTCAATTGTCGCATCACTTGCAAGGTTCAACCTAACGTTTGACGCTTTATTTATCGTGTTGAACAACACATCACTTCCACATAAGTGTGACGTACACCCACTGTCTAAAACCCATGGCTCATTAGCAGCTTTGATTGCTGCTTTATACACACAATCAGAATTCATAACAGTATGACTCACTGTGAAGGCCGCATCAACATTAGTAAAACTAATTCCTCATGAGCTACTTGCTTAAGACGCCTATTTTTTTGACTTTTTGAAAGTACTTTAAAAGGTTTTCTTGACATCATTGATTTCTAATATAAATAAACAAAAATAAATTAAAGACAGATGAAAATTAAAAACATGTTAAGAAATTAAAACTCCAAATTACTGCAAGATTACTTATCATTACATTTAGGCGTGAATAAAAAACAATAATGACAATCAAACAAAGCTAAATTGATTAAAATTAATCAAGCTTAGAACAATTAAGTTAAAATAAAGAACAGTAATTCACAGAAATTCAATTATCTGATGAACGGCATATGCTTATTGAGACTAGGTTAGAATGCACGATCAAAACAAATATAGATAAAATAAGAAACTTTGCGCATGTGTCAAACTGCGCATTAAAATTGAATACATTTCAAGTACTTAATTTGATGTCAGTATTTTGACTTCTGAAAGAGTTATTAATCTGATTTCGGTTGGAAGTGAGGAAAAAGAATTCTTTATTCACTCATAAGAAATCGTTAAAACAGCGGTCAACAAGAAATATTCATTTAGGCGTCAAAAAAATTGACTTCCCATTTGTGAGTTCATTAAGAACTCTGAATTCTGAGCTCATAAAAATGAAAAAAAATTTTGAAAGAGAGAGAAAAAAAATAATTTGTTTCTATATATGCGTCAGTATTCATTACATTTAAGATAAAAAATTTCATTTCAATATATGTATTGTTACGTTCTCAATTTTTGGGAATTATTTTAATTCGCGTCTAAATTTCTATTGGTGATTTTAAATTAAAATATAAATTTAATATTTAAGAACTGACGAATAAAATTCAGGTTTGACATCGTTGGGTGATCTATTGACCCCCGGCGTGCCGTCACAGATGAGCTTACTTTTACCTCTCTAATATTTTAAGACTTACCATTACGGACCCCATAATTTTGCCTAGGTAATACCCTCTTGAGCAAGCCTCCTGGCTTCAAACGGAGGGTAGCTGTCAAATCCGGTGCAGAGAAAGTACTCTTCAGAGTAGTAGCCGTACCGTGGATCTTGAAGAGGAATTGTTCGACCTGGTGGTTGGAAATATTCCGGAAGGTCGATGGCCTTGAGTACCCAGGGACGTGATACGTCTGTCCAAAAGACTGGATGACTTTCAAGAGTTAATGGTCCTAGGCTCGATGGTTCCTGCAGCGACGGAGATGGCGACCTGGGCGAATAATTCCCCCGAGGTACATAGGCGGTACACTTTACTGGCACTCGCGATACTTTTGGCTCCTCGTCAGAGATTATGGGCATAGACAAGTTAAGCGACTGTAACTGAAATGAACGGCCCCTTTGTACGGCCCGACCCGAACGACGTGAACGCCTGCCTTTCCGTGGCATGAACCGAGGAGGAAATTCGGATAGAACGGCTAATGAGCCCTCGTCTCCGAAGCGGGTTTTTGGACCTGGGAAACAGCTGAAAGGCGCTCACACCATGGATTTTTAATCGGTGAAACGGCTAATGAGCCCTTGCACCGAAAGGATTTGAATTGGTGGAACAGCTGAAAGGCGCCCACACCAAGGGATTTTTAATCGGTGTAACGGCTAATGAGCCATTGCACCGGAAGGATTTGAATTGGTGGAACAGCTGAAAGGCGCTCGCACCAAAGGATTTAAGAGTGTGGTTAATGTAATTTAGTTTTATTGGATTAAGGATCTGGAGAGGTTCAAGTCGGACAGAGTTCCGTGCTCAAGAAAGTCCGTAGATCTACTGACTTGAATCGGCTCCAGATTAGTTTTTATAAACAGTATTTCAGCCATGTTTGCAGCTCAGGTTACTCCCTGAGAGAGTCATCGAGGCCCGGGTCCCATGCTGACGCAAGATGTTTGGACTATCCGCGACCGCGGTGACTCTCTGCCGATGCCTTATCGCGAGATTTCCGTTACTAAGCTGCTGATCAAGCCACCAGCGAAGCAACGGATATCTATTAATGTGCATTCGGAGAATTGAACGAGATAAATTTATTTAAAATATAATATTTATAAAATAATAAAAAAAAATAATTTTGGGCGAAATTCTGAGAACGTAACAGTATATATTTTCTTTAGAAGTCATATTTTCCCTCAGGGAAAAAACATGATTTGCTTGAGAAATAGGGAAAAAAATTCTGTAGTTATACGTTTTCATTTATGCGCAATTTTCGCTCTGTCACAGTGAACTATTTTTCTTTTTCCCTGTTTTATTTATATTTCTATATCATTTTTATCGGGGAATATTTGGGTTATTTTATATGGACCTAAATAGTTATCATCAAATTTACCTGTCTTATGATTTTTGACTAAATAAATGTTTTGACCTATTTTAAAGTTTATCGGATGTATATTTTTATCATATTTAATTTTTGATTTTTGTTTTGCTTTTTCTAGATTTTCTCTAACTTCTTTTTAAGTTTCTAACAGTCTCGTTGAGTGATTTTTGATATAGTCAGCGTACGTAGGTATGTCGTCTAGGTAGGAGAATTCTAACGCTAAACGAGCTTCTTTACCAAACACTAATCTGTAAGGTGTAAATTTCTTACCTTCGTGTACACTAGTATTGTATGCTAATGTTGCTTGTGATAACCATCGGTCCCAATCGTTTTTAGTAGTATAATGTTTGATATAATCTGTTAGCCCTGATTAAGAAATCTAACTTGAAATTATTTGAAATGATTTAAAAGTATCGGATTTTAGTACTATATAGATATACAATTAACATGAAAACAATAATTTCAAATCATCTTTCTGAATCAGGGAGAACTTGATGACTTCGTTCTAGACCACCGTTTGCTTGTTTTCTAAACGCAGTTGTTCTTATTTGTTTAATTTTAAATGTTTTCGCTAAGCAAGTCATAACCTTTCCTATGAAAGCTTGACCTTGATCAGTTAAAATAACTTTTGGACATCCGAATTTACAGATAAAATGTTCTACTAAAGCTTCTGCAATATCTTTAGCAGTCATTGTTACTAACGGTATAGCTAAACAAAATTTTGAAAGGTCATCCTGCATGGTTAAAATGTAAGAATAACCATTTGCTGACGTTTTATTTGGAGCTACTATATCTAATGCTATTTATTCCAAATTTGTGCTGATGTATCTGTAATTACCATCGGCTGTTTAGTTTTTATTCTCACTAATTCCTTTTTCTGACAACTGATGCATTTTCGTACAAAATCTTCTACCTGTATTTTTATATTGTCCCAATAATATCTCTGTCTAATTCTATTGTATGTTTTTGGCACTCCTTTGTAACAAGAAAATTACTCGAAAGCCAACAGTGGAGTAGTCAACTCTCGAATATCCTCGTCCAGGTCGCCCAAGAAAACAAACAATACACCCGTCGACACACAGGCTGGGTAAGAAACCCCGTTGGACGCCAGTTATTCTTTTATTAGGGAAGAATAACAAACCCTTGATCTATCAGGGCCTTTCAAAAGTCGATTTTGAGACGGAATATAGGAAGATGGATAGAGAGAAAGGAAAGTAAATACATATGCGTAAAATATGACGTGCAAAATTAAAGAGACAAAGAAATATTCTTACGGTGGTCGTAATCAAAATAAACAAAATATATTTAATACTCAAAATGCTTAACCTAATTATAAATGTTAAACCATATGTTTGTCGCTCCCAAAGGACTTACCTAATTATAAACCATAAAATAAATTGGCAGATTTATATTTATTGAAGCTAATTGTTGGACAATAAAATTATAAAGATTCAAATTATGGGCTTATTTCTGACATAGATTAATTATTTAATAAAAAATGATAAACCATTGCCTTTTATCATTTACGGGCTATTACATAGATTCTTATTCTATTAAATGCGCTATAAAATAATATATATATATATATATATATATATATATATATATATATATATATATATATATATATCAGATATAACGCGGCTTGTCACGACGATAGCCTCGCCAATTCACAACGGATCTTTACCAAACTCAACATATTTATTCTACAGATAGATACCGAAGTCAAGTTCGTAGATGAGCTTAATCGGTCAAGTAATTTAGAAATGCTAGGATTTTAAAATTTCCAAAATCATATAAATTCATATTTCTTCACTTTCTTACCCGTGTAACTTTTGAATGGAATAATTTATCGAGTTTCTGTAAGTTTCATCCGAAAGCTCTTCAAATAAGCTTCAATTTGAGTACTATATTATATGTATAGTCTCAAAATTATGGCCTATTCCGCTATGCTAAATATGAAATTTGCTGTTGCACTCGCTTAACCAAACTAATAGATGCTTGTTCCAGTATATGATCACTCTATTTATTTGTATATCTATATTCATATATAAATACGTAAATACATAGAGTGATAATGTACTGGTATATGAGCATCTATTGGGGCTTTGACTTTACGTATTTTTCTGCCCCCGAGGGGGATTGTAATTTCATGACTGTTGAAACTTCGATTGTAATGATTACAATATGAATAATCCTTAAAATATAATTGTAATTTTTTTTATTAATAAGAAATTATTATTATTATTATTAGAATGAAATCTACTTCCATTTCGGCTGCCGAATGGTTTTTTTAAACTCTAAGACCTCAGAAATAAACTTTTAATTCATTTTAAGACTTTTAATCTAATAAAATCATGAGGATAATGAAGAAAACGGCTAAATTAATAATGAATTTAACTTTGACCTTGAATAACTTCTGAACCAGTCGATTAATCGAAAAGTGATATCAGAACTTTTTTGTAAAGTGTTCGATTTTCTATTGAAATATTTAATGGAAATTGCAATGAAATTTATGGTTCATTAGTTACAGAAATCAGAAAAAAAATAAAAACTTTTTTCCTGTGTTATTCTTATGGGAAATCGAAAAGTGCGATGCGGACAACCTTAACATAATAATCTTAATGTGAAGGGCTCATATTTTTAAAGGCCGATTTTGGTATCTAAACGAAACTTTAAAGCCTGATTCCGAGAGTAAAAGAAATATTTTTGAACTTCCTGCTAAAAAAATTGTAAATTTTCAAAAATCGGGAAGTCATTGGTTTTACACCGTTTTTTGAAAATCGAGTTTTCATCGGATCTCGACGTTTCGAGATCTTACAAAGCTTTCCTCAATATTCCTGCGATGGTGTCTGTATGTCTATGCATGTATGGGTGTGTGTGTGTGTGTGT
>JZSA01002685.1:0-16806 GCA_000956155.1 Cotesia vestalis | reverse complement strand
CACACACACACACACTCACGCATGCATACATACATACAGACGGAGTGACACCCTCTCAGGAATAGTCAGGGAAGCTTCCTAGGACCTCAAAACGTCGACATCTGATGAAAACTCGATTTTTTCAAAACGGGGTAAAACCAATAACTTCCCGATTTTTTAAAAATCATTGATTTTCTTAGCGGGAAGTTAAAAATTTTTTTAAAAGTGGTTTTTTTGGAATAACTTTTGAACGGCTTTACCGATCGATTTTAAAAACCAATCAGCTCTCAACCCTTAAAAACCACGGCGACTACTGCCAACCGTGTCAAAATCGATTCGTTCGTTTAGGAAATATTGTGAACGAAAGAAATCGGAAAAATGGAATTTTGAAAGAAAAACTCTAAAATTTCTTATCTGATCAATTGATGTTAACATACTGTTCATAGTACTTGAAAAACTGCATAGATTGCTGCAAATCGCGTAGAAATCGGTTAATTTGTTAATAACCTTAGAATAGCTAACTCTTTGAGCTCAGAGGGCTCGAAGTATTATATAAATTATATTTCCGAGCTCGAAGAGCTCAAAAACGTCATAAGTTCAATTTTAAGCGCTAAGACATGGAATTAGCGGGAAGTTGCAGTGATGATTATTCCTTATTCAATTCGCTAAATTTCTTACGCAACATGTCTCGACTAGTTTCGCGTAGTTTCCGAGATATTTGAATTGAAAGCTCAACACTAAAACGCTATTTCTTAGACAAAAAAAAGCAACACTTTCCACATACACACAATGATCAGAATATTTTTCTGAGTATTCAAAAAAAAATCTAGAATCGGACCATTTTGTCGAAAAGTTGCCAACAAACCCCTTTTTATTTCCACACCGACTGGACTAATATCGTGTAATGTCATACGAAATTTTATACCTTTAATATTGAACTTATGATCTAAGTTAGGGTAAGATGAGACACGTTCGGGATGTCTATTTGATGTAGAAAATAAAGCTGCTTTCACACACCACAAGAAACAGTACATAACATTATTCACAATGTTCAAGACAGCACCTTGTTCTTGTTTTTCTTTTGGCATTGATATGAATGTTGAGAATTCACCGTGAACTCAAAGCTGTAGCTTTTATGAGTCGATGCTGCTTCAGATGTCTGTATCTTTAGATCTTACGGTGAACCAGACCGACAGCTCTTAAAGCTACAAATAGCTAATTTTATTTAATTCGCGTATGGAATATGGTCCAGGTCAAATCGTGGGTGGCGATACACGTTGAAAGATAGTTTCGGCTCCATCACAAAACCAACCTCTGCTGCGTACTGCTCCGCTGATCGCTTAATATGAGAAAATAGAGGTAAAAGGTCGTCAAAAAACAAATATCGAAAATACAGCTCACAGTATGTTCAATATCGCGTCTAAATCTTACCAATATACCAACTGAATTATAACAAGTACTACTACTACTTAGGTATGTTTTAACGTTGTCCAGCGGTGGTAGATTCCTCGTGGCTGCAGCTGGGCCGGTTACTGGGTGAGGAACAGACTAATTGATCGAGGTGATTGACGATCAAGACCTTCCTCGATGATAGAAGTATAAGATAACTTCTTTTGTAATGATAAAACGACGCGATCCTCAAAAAAATGACTGGCTGCTCGAGACCTCTGGAGTACACGACGTGTCAAGCAAGATTGTCGTTTATACGTGTCGTGTTAATTAATTAATATACGATATTCTCCTTCTTAACTAATAATAAGAGTCTTATCGTATTAGATTAAGTTAATATGCCGTTATTATTGGATAAACGGTGTTAGTTAATTAAATACAGAACATAACTTTGGAACACGGTGAAATATATATTTAATTATAGTTAACAAAAAATATTAATTACAAATGAGCAAATTGTAAAAGTTGAACAAAAATTGAATGTACACGTCTTTCCCGTACATAAATTAGCATAGGGAAGCGGGGAGACGTTCTAGCGCCACTATCAAACGATTTTTGTACTATTAAATTACAGTTAGCGATTATCACTTTAATTTCTAATCGGAATTTTACATGTTATCTACTAATGATATCAGCATCAGGTGGTAAATTGGCATTTAGCTATTGTGAGCTAACTGGCTACGTTGCAAACTTGGAAACAAATTGTTCGATTTAAAACAGGAAGTGAGGGTTCTGTTAATTTTTTCAACTGTATGAATTTTAACGATGTTTTTCGGAATTCTAAGCCAATTTTCAGTCTTAGGGCTAGATCAACGGTAACTTCTGGGATACCTAGGAATCTGTTTTTTTTATTGGATAGGGTATTGTTACAAAAAGGTTTAAGATTCATACGATGATTTTAGAGATATTTCGAAATTTATAACTTTTCTCCGCTATGAAAAATTAAAAATTTTTTGAAATTCGGGTAGGTAATTGTTTTACCCCTTTTGCGAAAATCAAATTTCCATCAGATCTCGACATTTTGAGGGCCTAGGAAGCTTCCCTGACTATTCTCGCGATGGTGTCCATGCGGCTTTATGTATGTGTGCGTGTGTGAACTTCTTATAACTTTTGAACGGCTAGACCGATCGGATCGAGATAGTTGGTGATCCAAAGAGTATGATTGCCATTAAATTTAGTGGAAATTGAAATCGATTCAGTTCGCTAGATTTAGGAAAATATCGAAAGTAAAATTTCCGAAAAATGGTGTTTGTGGAAAAACTTCTAAATGGCTCTACCGATCTATTTACAAAAACTAATCTGCTTTTTAACGTAAGAAACTACGTTGATTGTCACTAGTCCCGTCAAAATCAGTTGAGTTTTTCGGAAGTTATCGAAAACAGAAAATTTCAAAGAAAGTGTTTTTTCTACCTAACTTCGATATCTCTTTTTGGGTCGTCTTTAATGGAATAAAACAATTACTAGAGCCCAAAAAATCACGTCTTTAAAATTTTTGGTTTGATCAGTTTATGTTGAAAAGTATAACATAGAATTTGAAAAACTGCGTAGAATGCTGCCAACTGCGTAAGAATCGGTTCATTCATTCACAAGTTATTGAGGTTTCAAAATTAAAAAAGTAGTTTTTGATCAAACTCCTATCAGAGTTTTGAGCTCGAAGATCTTAAAAGCTCAGAACAGCCAATTCATCGAGCTTGGAGATCTTGAAATAACACATAAATTATACATTAAACACATTAAACATCATAAGTGTAATTTAAAGCACTTGGATATGGAATTAACGGGAAGTTGCAGGAATGAATATTAAAAATTTACAAAAGTTGCGAAGTTATTGGTTGTACCGCGTTTTTTGAAAATCTAGTTTTCAATCGATGTTGACGTTTTGGGGTTCTAAGAAGGTTCCTCGAATGTTTCTGCAATGATGTCCATGTGTCTGTATGCATGTATGTATGTGTGTGTGGCCGTATGTAAACCTTTTATAACTTTTGAATGGCTTGGCCGATTCTATTGCGGTTGATCCCATTCAGAAAGGCTTAAGCAAACTTAGATTCATAATACTTGGACCTATTCAAACCAGTAGATTTTAAGAAATCTCAAAAAAACTACAAAAAAACTTTTTTAAGTTCCCGCTAAAAAAATTAAAAATTTTCAAAAATCGGGAAGTTACTGGTTTCTACCCCGTTTTGCAAATATCGAGTTTCCATCAGATTTCATCGACGTTTGAAGGTCACAGGAAGCTTTCCTGACTATCCCCACGAGAATGTCACTATGTCTGTATGTGGTTGGCGGTTGGCGCTATTCCAAAAGGCTTGACTTAACTTAGATTTTGATTACAATTTGGACTGATTCGGACCAATAGATTTCGAGAAATCTAAAAAAAAATTGCAAAAAAACTATAAAAAAAAATTTTTCGAAAAGGAGTTTTCTTGGAATAACTTTTAAACGGCTTGACCGATCAATTCTAAAAACTGAATAGCTCTTAACATCAAAAAACCGCGTCGAATACTGCCAGTGCGGTCAATATCGGTTGATTCGTTCGTGAGTTATCGTGAACGAAAGAAAACCGAAAGAAGGGTTTTTTCGGAATTACTCTAAAATTTTCGATTTGATCAATTAAAACCCGAAAATCACTTATGAAGATAATAAAATTGCGTCGAACGCCGTCAACCGCGTGAAAATCGGTTGATCCATTCAACAGTTGTTGCGATTTGAAAAATCCAAAAATAGTGTTCTATGAAATTTCTATCAGACTTTTGAGCTGGAAGAGCTCAAATGAATCAAAATATTATCTCTCCGAACTCAGTAAGCTCAAAATGTCACATAAATTATATTTTGAGCTCAAAAATCTCAAAAATGTCATAAGTACAATTTTAAGCGCTCAGGTATGGAATTAGCGGAAAGTTGCAGGGATGGCCTTTAGGGTGAACCGTTTTTCTAATTTTTTTTTTAAACGCCCATATTTATATAACACCGCTTGTGCAGACTATAGTTCCTACAGTTTTTCAAGGATTTAGATGACACTTGGTACTCATATTCTTTGGATAATAACTTTGAATGAGTTTGAAAATAAGCAGAACCTGTCACTCATTTTAGAAATGGTAGATCTTTAAAATGATCAAAATAGTAAAAATTACGTTTTTGGTGACTTCAGTGATGAATAACTCTTGAATAAAAAGAGATGGCTAATTCTTGATAAATTCATCTAAAAACTCATGAAATTCTTTTTAATTTGATGTACATAACATTGACATTTTGACTATTTTTAGTTATTTTATCGAAGTTAAGAGTGGAATTAAAACATTTTCAGGTAATGTCTTGTACGAACGAATTATAGATGTTACAATGTTATTCTGCCGAAAATTCTCAACCAATCCTAATGAAATTAAAATAAATTTTATTCAATGTCAGACAAATGTTGTTGAGATAGTATGATAATTTATTCTGTAAAATCTACCTTTCGTTTCAGGTGCGTCCTAATGGTGTTTTTAGGTAGATTTCTTCAGAAATCTAACTATTGCATTTGTCCTCGAGGTGAAATTTTCACCAGATTTTGCTATCATATGTTATAATTAGTCGAGTAGGTTCCAAGAATACCATTGGTTGAAAAATATATGTATGTGTATTAGGGTGTGCCAAAATGTAACTTCCGTGGAGGACCTTTTAAAATTGGAATTTTGAGTTCCGCTTTTAACAGAGGCTGTGTTTGGGCATTTTCTGCGATATTTTGAGGAGAGAAGATTTATTCGATTTTCATAGAGTTTCTTAGCAGAAGCTTATTTTGGGCATTTCCGCTAAAAATTCAAAATTTGGCAGGAAGTGCCAAATTCAATCTGCTGTTAAAAATTCTATGAACATCGAATAAATCCTCTCCCCCCAAAACATCTCAGGAAATGCCCCAACACAGCCCCTGTTAAAAGCGGAACTCAAAATTCCAATTTTAGAAGGTCCTCCACGGAAGTTATATATATATATATATATATATATATATATATATACTAGCTGTTACCCGCCCGCTTCGCTGGGCATTTTATAAATTTTTTTTATAATTTTATAAAAACGGGAATTTTTCATTATTAACGCCCCAACCAATCCTCTTTGGGGTAGAATATCGTAAAATACGTTCATAAATTATTTTTTCATCACTTACAGAGAATTCCTACAAAATTTGGAGTCTGTAGGAGTGATAGCTTGAAAATTAAAAATTGTGATTGTTAATATCCACCCCCGCAACCCTCTGTGAGGTGGGATGTTATGAAATTCGTTGATAGATTATTTCTACATCTCTCACAAAAGATTCCTACCAAATATGGAGTCGATAGGAGCTATAGTTTAAAAACGGGAATTTTTCATTGTTAACGCCCGCGCAACCCCCCTTGTGGGTGGAATTTCGTGAAGTCCGTTCTTAGCTGACCTATATTCAGTGAAAGGAATATTCCTGTCAAATTTAAAGTCTCTAGGTCTTATAGTTCCAGAGATATCGTGATGAGTGACTATATCTATAGAAAGTCTCATATATATATATATATAGATTTATCTTAAAATTAACTGATTTATTTAAGTATCTCATAACATAAATATAAAAAAAAAATATCAAATTTTGAAATTGTTAAATTTTTTAAAATTCATATTTTATCCCGACGATAGAATTAAAATATTTCTTCGAATTTTCGATCTTCAATTTATATATTATGTATTTTAAAATAGAATATTTTTCGATGTATTTGAAAAAAAAATAAATACTTATTATTGTCACGATTTGGACGATATGTGTCTTTATGTAGCGTAGGATTTGAGAGTACATATATAGCATATAGACATCTATAGATAATGTTATATACAGAATGACTATGCTGGTGAACAATAAACTGCGGTTTATTGTAGCCTCGCTTAACGGATTTGTACGACGTGCAAACGACGACACAGAGACTACCCTGATAACGGGAAGCCTTCAAATAAATTCAGAAATTTTTTATCTGATCAATTCACGGTTTGAAGTTCATCATAGAATTTAAAAAAACTGCGTTAACTGTTGTCAACTACGTGATAATCGGTTGATCGATTCAAAATTTATAGCAGATTGAAAATCTATAATTAACAACTCAAACAACAGAAACATAGAGAATCTCATATCAAGAGAAATTTACCTTCCATTTCGGGTGAGGCCGAATGGCATTTTTTTTTAATTTAGTATTTTCCTAATTACAGAAAATTGCAACGCTGAAAATTATTAAGTTTATGACGCTTTCAGGTGTTATATGTATTCAGTTCAATAATTAAAAGAACTCTTCATATTCTTGCAGACTCCTCTCACACGTTGGATAATCAACATACTCTGGACAGTCATCGATGCAATAAACGATTCGTTCCACCTGCTAGTGTTCTGCCAAAGTTCAAAAAGTATGTAAAGAATGACTTCACTTTTTTAAAAGTAAGTAAAAAAAAATACCGCAATTGTTTAGTTTAACTTAAGAAAATACGTTCATTTGTCAAGCGACGCTACTGTTAAAGACTTACTAAAAAAATGTAAGCACGTTGTGTTAGCTTGTTTTACATTTACTTCAACTAGCAATTTTCTCAGAATGAATTTTTTTTATAACAAAACTTCTATTTCAATAAAGAATTTTCTACAACACTAATATTTCAGTTATTAATAAAAAATAGCTGTGAACCGACGGTGGAGTAGTCTGCTAACATGTATCATTGTTCAGGTCACCCAATAATTACCTAATAATGAAGAACGACAACCCGCAACTGTGAGTGACTCAGGTTCTTTCCAAGGTGCTCTTCTGCCACGGCCAGTCGGTCCCAACTTATAGCTCGTGCGCTAAAAAAAATTTGCCAAAGCAACACAGCGTAGCCAGATAACTTGTCCTCCCACAAATTTTCGACCTACACATTTTCCTCCTACTTATTTTGCCTTGCCGACCAAGAAGTACACTGGTTAACAAGTCTGAGCATGACGTAGTAAATTAAAGTAAAACCTCCAGTTACAGTAAACCATGACAAACAACACTGTATACCGAATGGGTATCCGAGCTCATTGTGTTGTCAAAAATGTTATATGTGCACAGTGACGTGTCACTACACCATACACAATATTATACACAGACTGTATCTATATATGTGTATTAGGACGAGTCGAAAATCAATTATTTTCAACTTTCTGCTAAGAAAATCTAAGCTCCAAAAATCGGAAAGTTATTGGTAATTGGTTATGTATTTATGTATGTATGTATGTATGTATGTATGTATGTATGTATGTATGTATGTATGTATGTATGTATGTATGTATGTATGTATGTATGTATGTATGTATGTATGTATGTATGTATGTATGTATGTATGTATGTATGTATGTATGTATGTATGTATGTATGTATGTATGTATGTATGTATGTATGTATGTATGTATGTATGTATGTATGTATGTATGTATGTATGTATGTATGTATGTATGTATGTATGTATGTATGTATGTATGTATGTATGTATGTATGTATGTATGTATGTATGTATGTATGTATGTATGTATGTATGTATGTATGTATGTATGTATGTATGTATGTATGTATGTATGTATGTATGTATGTATGTATGTATGTATGTATGTATGTATGTATGTATGTATGTATGTATGTATGTATGTATGTATGTATGTATGTATGTATGTATGTATGTATGTATGTATGTATGTATGTATGTATGTATGTATGTATGTATGTATGTATGTATGTATGTATGTATGTATGTATGTATGTATGTATGTATGTATGTATGTATGTATGTATGTATGTATGTATGTATGTATGTATGTATGTATGTATGTATGTATGTATGTATGTATGTATGTATGTATGTATGTATGTATGTATGTATGTATGTATGTATGTATGTATGTATGTATGTATGTATGTATGTATGTATGTATGTATGTATGTATGTATGTATGTATGTATGTATGTATGTATGTATGTATGTATGTATGTATGTATGTATGTATGTATGTATGTATGTATGTATGTATGTATGTATGTATGTATGTATGTATGTATGTATGTATGTATGTATGTATGTATGTATGTATGTATGTATGTATGTATGTATGTATGTATGTATGTATGTATGTATGTATGTATGTATGTATGTATGTATGTATGTATGTATGTATGTATGTATGTATGTATGTATGTATGTATGTATGTATGTATGTATGTATGTATGTATGTATGTATGTATGTATGTATGTATGTATGTATGTATGTATGTATGTATGTATGTATGTATGTATGTATGTATGTATGTATGTATGTATGTATGTATGTATGTATGTATGTATGTATGTATGTATGTATGTATGTATGTATGTATGTATGTATGTATGTATGTATGTATGTATGTATGTATGTATGTATGTATGTATGTATGTATGTATGTATGTATGTATGTATGTATGTATGTATGTATGTATGTATGTATGTATGTATGTATGTATGTATGTATGTATGTATGTATGTATGTATGTATGTATGTATGTATGTATGTATGTATGTATGTATGTATGTATGTATGTATGTATGTATGTATGTATGTATGTATGTATGTATGTATGTATGTATGTATGTATGTATGTATGTATGTATGTATGTATGTATGTATGTATGTATGTATGTATGTATGTATGTATGTATGTATGTATGTATGTATGTATGTATGTATGTATGTATGTATGTATGTATGTATGTATGTATGTATGTATGTATGTATGTATGTATGTATGTATGTATGTATGTATGTATGTATGTATGTATGTATGTATGTATGTATGTATGTATGTATGTATGTATGTATGTATGTATGTATGTATGTATGTATGTATGTATGTATGTATGTATGTATGTATGTATGTATGTATGTATGTATGTATGTATGTATGTATGTATGTATGTATGTATGTATGTATGTATGTATGTATGTATGTATGTATGTATGTATGTATGTATGTATGTATGTATGTATGTCATTATGTGTGTGTGTTTTTTTTTTCATAGAGGAGATAAAATACATTTACGTATGCCAGGACTTGGTATTGGTGCCAGGACTAGGTATTGGTGCCAGGACAAGGTGTTCGCTCGGGTATATCGGACCCAGAAGTCAATGTTATCTTGCAACAGTACCGACTAAACACTAACAGTCTATGTTGCGTCTCACGACGACTGCTTCTGGTTTCTACTGGTGACTGGTCACTTTCTGGAATTTCTTCTTTCAAAACGCGCTGCGCGTAGGCTGCAACAGCTAACCAGTTTTCTTCTTTTTTGATCATGCAGGTTACCAAGTTCTCGAAAGAGAGCGCGGTAGCAGTTGTTTATTCGGTGCTGCTTTTGCAGTCCTTTCACTGATCACACTCAAAGAAAGTTTGTTCGGCGTCGTCAATTTTGTTTGAGTAGTATTTGCACGTTGGCGTGCTGTACAAACTCATCTTGAACAAACTCATCTTCGACTTCGCCGAACTTAGATTTCCTGTAAAGTGGAACCAATTTGGACCCGTACATTTTGAGAAATAACAAAATAAACGAAAAAAAATTTGAAAAACGGTTGACCCTCAAGGCTATCCCTGCAACTTCCCGCTAAGTTCAGTTATTACGCGCTTGGAATTTTGCCGCTTTTGCGATGTTTTTGAGCTCTCCGAGTTCAAAAATTTATTGTCATATTTTGAGCTCTCCAAGCTCAAAAATAAGCTATTCGATACTTTGGAGCTCTTCGAGCCCAAAAATTTGATAAAAGTTTAATGAAAAACGATTTTTTTCATTTTTAAACTGCTATCACTTTTAATTTAGTAAACTGATTTTCACACGGTTTGCAGCAATCAATGCAGTTTTTGAAGTTCTATAAACAATATGTTAACATAAATTGATCAGATGTAAAATTTTAGAGTTTTTTGTTAACAAATTCAATTTTTTCGATTTTTTCCATTTCTTTCGTTAACGATATCTCCCGAACGAATGAACCGATTGTGACGCAGTTGGCGGTGATCGACGTCGTTGTTGAAGGTTGAGAGCTGATTGGTTTTTAAAATCGATCGGTAAAGCCGTTAAAAAGTTATTCCAAAAAAACCACTTTTAAAAAATTTTTTTTGCAGTTTTTTTGAGATTTCTCGGAATCCACCTGTCCAAATCGGTTCAAATTTTTAGGAAATCTAAGTTTGGTGGAACCTAGTCGAATGCCACCAACCGCGTTTCGATTATTCAAGCCGTTCAAAAGTTATAAGAAGGTCACACACACACACACACACACACACACACACACACAGACATCGGGAACCCTCGAGATGGCTTCCTAGGACCTTAAAACGTCGAGATCTGTTGAAAACTCGATTTTTGCAAAATGGGGTGTTACGTCGAAAACGCAACTAAAAATTAATTATTTTTACCCTAGCCGTGAGGCTATTACGTAAGGATCTAAAGCTTATAGGAAGAAATTGAAGAAATAAATAATAATAAAATATGAATTCGATTTGATAGATATATTTTAAAATTCTAATACAAGATTTCAATTTAGAATAAAAAAGAAATACACAAAAAAAGGAAATTATAATTCTAGACTTACTCAATATCGCTGTCACCGTTTCTTGCCTGTTTCAGTAATATAAACAAAGAAATTAAACCGAATTTATTTTAGTCGACTTGTACGAAGTGAAAAATTTGAATTGTTTAACGAACTGACGAAACTAATTTACCTTGGGACTTACACTAAAACTTGACCTCGTGTTGAGGTGGTAAAAACTAAAACTGGACTGCCTAAAAAAACTTGGAAAACTGAAAACGACAAGACCCTGCTGGCGGTGACACTTTCCTAAATTCTATGTTTCGGGGAAACTCTAGGCCAATTACAATAACACATAGTGGTCTGAGTTTTCCTTTCTCAAAGAGCCCATCGCTTCGGGTAGCGCACTACTCCCTCCACGTTGTCTCAAGGGCCTGTTGACCTCCTCTTAAACTCTATATTCAACAATTAGAAAAAGGAATTTTTGTTAAATTTTTACCTTTTTCACTAATTTAAATTATTAATTGAAATAGAATTTTCGATGATCATATCTTATTTGTTTATTGGCGAGGTATTATTAAATTTATTAAATAAAAATTAATGTTTTTGTAGATTTAAAATTATCATTATTTTTCTAGATCTGATTTTAAATTGAAATCCGTTATTATATTCGAAAATAAGAAAAAAAAAACCTTTATTTCTTTTCTTGTTTAAATTTAAATTACGGTTATTCGATTTTGTTCCTTAAATTATCAATATTTATTTTTTTTTTGTTGATACTAAAATTATCTTAACATTCTTTTTTTTCTTTTATCGTTATTTACTTTTATTTTATTTAAACTATTCTTAGTTTTTTTTTTATTATATATATATAATATGATAAAAAAAAATTTTTTTAACTTCCTGCTAAGAAAATTAAAAACTTTCAAAAATCGGGAAGTTATTGGTTTTACCGCGTGTTATGTCGGACTCAATGTTCGGGATTTTTATATAATATTAAATAGGCTTTAATTATTTTAGTAATAATTTTGTTATTTTGTATTTACATACATTTACTTTGTTATCTTAATTTTTTTGCTATCTTCAAATTTATCAATAGTATTTTCAAAAAGAACTTATTTTAAAAAGAAACAAAAGAGTCTTATCCAGTTATGACTCGGGAAATTCCCGCATATAGTTGAGCGCGAGCACACTAAAGGATTTGAGCCTGAAGAAATACCCTAATGGATTTTTAAACCTTGTCGAGATCCGAAATAGAAGTTTTTGACAACAAGATAAATGTATATACAGAAATATCTCCGACTTGACTGAACTCATCGACCTTAAAAACTAATCAGCTCTTAATCTTGAAAACCCGCATTGATCGCAACTTAGTGCGTCAGAATCGGTTAAGGCATTCGTGAGATATCGCTGTAGAAAAAAAATCGAAAAAGGTGTTTCTTTGTAATAACTCTGAAATATTTTATCAGATCAATTTTTTTTTGTGAAAATTTTTTTCATAGAGATCAAAAAACTACATCGATTCCCATTTTGGTGAAAATCGGTTGATTCATTCAATAGTTACAGCAGTTTAAAAATTAACAAAATCATGTTTCATCGACCTTTGATAAGATTTTTGAGCTTGGAGAGCTTAAAATGACACATAAATTGTATATATTCAAAAAATAATAAACAGCTCATTCGTTAACTTGAAGAGATTTATATGAAAAACTAAGAGTCATAGTAATGAACAATAAAATAATAAATATTTATAATAACATTTGTCGATAAATTTGATCGCTAATCAAGTTGTTTTAAAAATTTCCAAGAGAAAATTATAAAACATTGAAATGATAATAGTAATAATGTTTATTATGATTAACATTGCTTTTTTAGCAAATAAACTCAGTATTTTCTTAATAAAAGTAGTGAACGATTAAATAATAAATAATTATAATAACATTTGTTAATAAATTTGATCTTTTATCAAGCTTTTTTAATATTTTCCCGAGAGGAAATTATAAAACATTAAAATAATAAAAATAATCATAATTATTACGATTAAAATTTTTTTTTAGCGAAGAAACTCAGTATTTCTTTTGTAAAACTAATAAATAATTAAATAATAGATATTTATAACAAAATTTGTCAACAAATTAGATCTCTAATCAAGTAGTTTTAATATTTTCCAAGAGAAAATTATAAAACATTGAAATAATTATAAAAATAATAATATTCACAATGAAAATTGCTTCTTCAGCAAATGACCTTAGTATTTTCTGAGCAAAAGTGATAAACAATTAAATAACAATGATATTTACAATATTTTACAATGCATTCAGTCGAGCAGATATTCGAAATGCTGGCCGTTTCGCTAAATACACAGATGGCAGCGAGCGATCAAATTAATTCTCACCTCTGCCAACATCTCAGGAGTGATCGTGGTTTGCGCATCCATGATTAGTGCTATTGTCTCCATTTGATCTGCCGGCTCAGCTGCGTACACCTCCTCTTTAATATGACCCCACAAGAAAAAATCTAGAGGCGTCAAGTCTGACGATCTTGAGGACTATCTCAAAGGACCGTTTTTGCCGAACCAGTGGTTGGGGAACTGTCCATTGAGGTAGTCTCGTACGGTAACAGCGGAGTGAGTGGATGATTCATCATGATGGAACCACTGCGGTTGCTGTAACCCAAATCGTCTCAGCAGGTCTTGCAATATCTCGCGGAGAAATACGAGATATTGGCCATCCTAGAATACAAAGATTTTAAAAATTTGTTGTTTTATAAACAAAGTCAAATACACTTCTCACCGAAATTGAGGAAGCAAGAAAAAATCTAAATTTTTTTTGGATTTTTAACAGGCTGTGACTTGTAGAAAAATGATCTTATAGCAAATAATGAAATAAGCAAATTGCAACTAAAAGTGTCTAGTCTTAAGATCTGAGTTTAATAGTATATTACACACCTAGGGAAGTGAATAAGAAAGCCTCAGATCACATGTTTGTTGTTGATCACATGTGATCTGAGACATGTTTTAATTTACTTTCCTCAGTGTGTAATATACTATTTTTTGAAAATTTTTTTTTTTCGAGTAATGTTAAGAAAACCCACTGAAAAAAATTTTCGATATTATTTTTTTTTTTTTTTCTTCTAATCTACGGAACCAACCTATATTTGGACCGAGTAACTTGTTTATTCAGCTTTAATTTTTTTTTTCGCTAAAGACCTTAATACGAGCATTTCTCGCTAAGATATCGGTGTTTGACTGAAATAAAAAAATTATTTTGTCTTTGATTATCAACAATTATAGATTATTAAAAAAATTCAAGGTTGTTTTCGAAAATTTAAATCAATTCTCTACTAGAATTGACTACTAATTTTTCAATAAAACCATTGTTTTCAATTATAACATGAATTTGAAAAAGCAACAAAAAAAGGAATTATCGTTGTTTTTTGGAAAATCAAGCGCCTAATTAAAAATATTGCGGAAACGATCGATGTTAAGTGTGCCTTTAACAGTTTGATATACCGACAAAAACCCAACAAAGTTTCTATTTGATCCAGCCAACCGTTATTTGTCTCACTCGATTGAATTTTTTAAAAATTGACCGAGCAAGATTTTTGGTCTGAAAAGGTCACAATTTTTATTGTAAAGAATTCATAATTGGTTTTCCATTTTTCTAACAATTGTGCATCTGTGACTTGGTAAATTTGAGAAAAAAAAAAAAAATTTTTCAAAAACTTTTTAAATTTTCAAAAAAAAATTTATAATATGTTTTTGTTTTTATTTTTTTTTCAAATTTACCAAGTGACAAATGCAAAATTATAAGAAAACTCAAAAACAAAATATGTTTCCTTTATAATAAAAATTGTGACCTTTTCGGAGCAAAAGTCTTGACCCTTTAATTTTTATTAAAATTCAATCAAGTGAGACAAAAAAACGGTTCACTGGATCAAATTGAAACCTTGTAGGGTTCTTGTAGGTGTATTAAATTGTAAAAGACATAGTTAACATTGAACGTTTCTGGGATATTTTAGATAAGGTGCTTGATTTTCCGAAAAACCACGTAAAGCCCTTTTTTTGGTTGCTTTTTCAGATTCATGTTATAATTGAAAAAAACTGTTTTTCCAAAAAATCAGTAGTCAATACTTGTAGAGAATTGATTTATGTTTTCAAAAACATCCTTAACTTTTTTATGCGATCTATGGTTGCTGAGATATTGATAATCAAAGATAAATGATTTTTTTATATTCAAACTCGGACATCTCAACGAGAAATGCTCGTATTGAGGTCACATATGAGCTTACTTCATTCTTAATTAGTTCTTATAGACTCACCATTATGGGCCCCATAAATCAGCCCAGATAACCCCACTGGCTTCTAACTGTTTCGCTTCGAAGGGCAGGTAGGTGTCGTACCCCGCCCTACAGAAATACTCCTCGGAGTAGTAGCCGTATCTGGGACCGTCGATCGGGATGACGTCTCCGCGGGGAGGGGGGAACCTCGGGAACCTCTGCTCGGATCAACTTCTAGCTCCGGGTGATGTCCGTCAAGTAAGCAGGCTGATTATTATTCACGATGAAGGACTGACCCTCTGGACCCTGGTGCGACGGAGAAGGTAATTTTGGAGGGTCCCTCTCGATGCTCGTCATTACTCTCACCCGTGGTTCTAGGAGAATTCCGTCGTCGACTACGCGCACCAGTGGTTTAGCCACCTGCACTGCCCTCACTCGCGGTTCAACGAGTATTTCGTCCTCGATAACGTGCAATGACGGTTTGGTCGCCCGCAATATTTCTGCCGTGGCTCTACTGATCTCACTCAGGCCGAAGAATTAGGAACCTGGGGAACGCTGTAAAGCGTTCGCCCTGAAGGAAGTTTAGGCTGGCAGGACGCAAGCCAGCGCTCTCGCCGATGAGTTTTGTGAGATGAACGGCTTTTTAGCGCTCGCATTTATAATCAATGTTAAGAACGATATTTTCAGTATCGTTGGATTTATTGGTGTATAGGATCTGGAGAGATTCAAGTCGGGGGACGGAGCTCTCTGCACTAGAGATTCTCGAGATCTACTGATTTGAATTAGCTCCAGATTAGTTTTTATAAACAGTTTTTCAGCCATGTTTGCAGCTCAGGTTACTCCCTGAGAGAGTCATCGAGGCCCGGGTCCCATGCTGACGTAAGATGTTTGGACTATATGCGGCCACGGTGACTCTCTGCTGATGCCTTATCGCAAGATTTCCGTTACTCAGCTGTTGATAAAACCACCAGCTAAGCAACGGATATCTCTTAATGTGCATTCGGAGAGTTGGATTTATAATAAATATAATATTTAGAAAGTATAAAAAAATAATTTTCTTTTATTTAACAATGCAAGACAGAATAACAATAATAATTAAGAAAAATGAATTTATGCTCAAACATCTTTGATAATAGATGTTTGCGCTGATAGCTACTTATCCTCCTTCATCAATTCAAACGCTTCTCGCTCCAAACAAAAAAGCACAGAATGATAATTTAATTATTTGAAAATCGTGATTGATCCAGAAAAATTGATTGGATCAGTCCAGAATTCGCTGGATCTAAGTTGAGAATTTCTGAATTATTATTTAACTGATTAAGAATCGTAATTGACGATAAATTATTATTAATCAGTCTACAATTTCCTAAATTTACGTTGAAAATCTCTGGAGTATAATAACATTGAATCAATTATTCATCGCAGTGAATTAGTATTGATTATTTCAAAACACTCCAGGTTTTTCTAGGTCCAAAGTGAAAAAGTCACTAGTACACACGAAAAAATAATTATAAATATACATACACACACACACACACACACACACACACACACACACACACA